>JAPDFK010000418.1:0-36392 GCA_027569635.1 Lasiosphaeriaceae sp. G1095 | reverse complement strand
CCCCCCCCCCCCCCCCCCCCCCCCCCCCCCCCCCCCCCCCCCCCCCCCCCCCCCCCCCCCCCCCCCCCCCCCCCCCACACACCCCAAACCCCGCACACCCCTTTTAAAAATGTGACGGTGTTTCACCCGTGTGCTCTTCCGCACAAAAGGGCCCATAACCAATATTAACTTTGGCCCCCCCCCCCCCCCCCCCCCCCCTTCCTCCCTACAGCCCACGCTAAACTGACTGTTCCATGTAAATTGAGGCGAGAAAGTGTGCTTGGCTCGCTGTTAGCTCGTAAACTCTATCACAATGTTCAGGGCTGACGATGGTCCGGCCGTATCGTGCCGCATGCTAGTCTAGTCTATCAAACTTTATTTGGAAGGAAGGATCCACGGTTGCAGGAGAAATGGCCAAACCCTTGCTCACCTGTCGGTTGTATCCGCGGCTTGCCACGGGAAGCTGTTAGTACGCAGTAATGAGGACCAGACAATGAGCGCCCTCGTCTGGCCGCCCCCACCACCCCACCACGCCAAGCATGATCGGGGAGCTGCCGCTAGGAGTAATAAGCGTGCCATCGTCCAAACTACCAACCTCACGACGCTTCATTATCTGATGAAAAGTGATAAACGCCGCCAGTGGCTTTGTCCCATGTACTTACTCTGTCCTTTTGCTTTCTTCCTGATGCTTATTTCAGCAACATCAGCTTATTATCTCGGCAACATGACGCCTTCCGTGGCCGCCATGTGTTCATCAGCATTGAACCAAAACGGCAATCAGGGCCGAAGGAGGGGGGCGGTTCGGCGGGTTTGGACACTTTGGGCAAACAATTATTATCCCAAGACCACAGCTGCCAGGCGTCTAACTAACCACCGAGGTTCCCTCCTTGGACAAGCCAACATCAATACCAAAGGGTAACGGGCGACGGGCAACACACCAACTGTTGCTGTGGCACAGTTTCCTTCAGAGTCTGCATCTGCGCCTTTGGCTTGCACCGTGGCCGCGGATGTTTCTATTCTCGGCCTAGCTAGTGCAGTCTGCGATCGCCCTGTTGTGCCATTGAGGCTTCAACGGATCTTCTTCAAAACCTCAAAGAAAGATGGATAGAGCTGCTGGCTGTTCTTTTTCTTCGCCATGTTCTTCATCGCCATCCGTCTACTCCACACTCAACTGTCGTGCCCCCGTAGTCCCCGTAGCCAAGGTACCTGAGTTGCCCTTGATCCCTCTCAGCGGTCGCCATGGCAGGCCCTCCCCCGGGAATGCCCGATCTGTCGGTGCTGCCGCCGGACGAGGACCGCGGCCCGCTGCTTATGGCCCAGTTCTGGACCTACGTGGCCATCGGCATTATTATGACTGCCCTGCGCTTCTACGCCCGCATCAAGATTAATGCTCTGGGCTGGGATGACTGGATGATGCTCTGCACGGTGGTATGTTGTTGAATTCCATCTGACCGCCCCTCGATGTTGAGATCAAAGTCATGGCTAAGCTCAACCACTAATTATTACAGATCCTTTTCACCATCTCGACAGGCTTTGTCACGTACATGGCCAGCATTGGCGGCTCTCGCCATGTCTTTTACCTCACCATGGAGCAGACGCTACTGGCTGTCAAGTACAGCTGGGTCTCGCAGCCCTGGGCCATCTTTACCTTTGCCACTGGCAAGGCGTCTGTCGCCTTCCTGGCCCTGCGCATCATTGGACGCAGCACCGTCTGGCGCAAGTATATGCTCTGGTTTATCATCGCCAGCATCACCATCGTCAATGGTCTAGGCTGCATCATCACATTTGTGCAATGTAACCCGCCCCGTGCCCTGTGGACTCCCGACATCGAGGCTACATGCTGGTCGCCCAGTGTTCAGCTCCACTATAACTACTTCCTCTCCGGTATGTATTTTGTTTGATTAGCTCGGTCTCGAGCATCACCTGCGCATGACGGACGTTAATATCCCACTACCTAATTAGCTTACAACATGCTTGTCGATATCGTGCTTGCCGTTCTGCCTGCCACCTTCATTGCCAAGCTCGCTCTCCCTCTTAAGAAGAAGATTGCCCTCTGCCTTCTCCTCAGTCTCGGATTCATGTAAGTCACCACCACTCATCTCTCATGTCATGATTCTTCGTCACACTTCGGTTACTAATGCCACATGATATAGTGCCGCCATCTGCAGCGGGCTCAAGATCCGTTACCTCGACAAGTTGGGCGCACGCACAGATTTCACCTGTAAGCTACGTTGGGTAGTTACCACGTTATTGAACAGTTTACTCACACACAGTATCCCAGGGAACGCATACGACATCCAAGTCTGGACGGGCGCCGAATGCTTCATCATGATGGTGTGTGGCAACGTCCCGCCACTCCAGCTCCTGTGGGACCGGTACATCGCACACACGCTCGACGCCAACTGGACTCGTGTGTCGCGAAAGTACCCTACCAACGGCTCCGGGTCCGGCTACGAAAAGTCAAAGAGCAGCCGCATCAGGCTGGGCTCGTCCAACAGCAGCAGCATCAACAAGAGCCCCACGAATACCCAGATCGTCGGCGAGTACGATGGGACCCTGCCCCGCACCCCGGGCAATATCTACGCCACTACCAATATCGAGGTCCGCGCCGACGCTCGCGACTTTGTCTGAGTTCTGTTCCTCATTCCCCCCCCCCTTTGATATTCCCATGTATATCCAATCTATTCTTGACGTTTGAAGGGGAGGGGGGGTTGGTATTCAATATCGGATGGAGAACACGGGGGGGTATACGGGGTGTGCATTTTTTCTTTTTCAATGATATACAGGCACAGTCTCTTCTTCTTTGTGCTCCTTTATATCTGTAGAGACTTATGTAGCATACAAATGTGGTATTGTTCAACGTTGTTGGAAAAATTCGACGCTATATATAGACCAGCGATCCTTTTGATAAGCATTGTCTACTTGTCCCAAAGCACCGCTCCATGACCCTGCAGCTAAATGTTGATCGACCTTTATGAGAATCCCATCTATTAAGAGTCTTGTTACAGAAGCTAGTCTAGCAGAGTAGGGCCGGTTGGACATAATTGTCATTTAGTCTAATACCAGATAACCAGCTCTAACCTGGCATTCAACTCTTATTCTTGGGGTTAATGAACACGCACGTCCAGCCGGCCTGTCTGCTACCGGGAAAGAGCTTCGACACACCGAGGTCTACTGTATAGTACAGCCTACATACTATGTTTACATGTAATTTCAAGGTATATTAATGGGGGGCGAAGTTGTTCCTAATTCCAATATACCCGTATCATTAACTGTTGGCTGAGAGTACTAGTCTGTTCTACCTAGCTGGCCTGGCAGCGTCTACTCAAATCAACTTCGTTGGGAGCTAAGAGACGGGACTACGCAACTATCTTCAGAACTCGACGTTGGAGGCATGGTTCTTGCTATAGAGCTGTACAGTTTATCTTATCATTAAATGTATTGTATTGCAGACCCAACATACACCACAAGGGACTTGTTGGATGAATTGACCGAAGGATTCAATACTAGCAAGGCTATAATCTCAATGTTAACCTACCGACTCGGTAAGTACACCCCTTATTGCAGTGACGGCACGTAATTCATGCAGCAAAACCCTGCAGTTCCCCGCCAACGGGCTGTTTGTCAAGAAAGTTTTCAACTGACCAACAATACCTTTGTGTAGGCACTTTACCCACATGTGAAAGGAGAGTCTTGTGGTATTTTCTGACTCGGCCGAGGTTGTAGGTCATACTGTACAAACAAAACCCCTTCAAGCGCTCTTAACCATGTCAAACACGCCCCTCTGGAACTGTTGGTGCAAATCAATGATTTTTGGGTACAGGGGCGGGAGAACCTGGCATATGGCGGTCCCGCAGATGCCCGCCTCGTGGTCCATGAACCACACGCAGCTCGGAACACTAGCCCACATGGTGGTTCTCCTGGTGAGTCGGCCTTCTTGCCCCTCTAGACACACCATGCCGGCAAACGACCACGTCTTCGGACGTCGGGTGGGACGGCCAGAGTCAGAAACTGCGAGTGGATTGGCGAGCTAATGAGGTAGTCGTTGTAGGCCTGCTCGGCCGCCTCGTCCAGCTGCGGGCGGAACAACTCCTCGTACGACGACGGCGTCAAGAGCCTGGTGTCTCGCCGGAACACGGCCGAGAGAAAGGTGTAGTACGCCTGGGCCGAGCAGAAGACGCCGCCAAACAACATGTCGAAGCCGGGCAAGTCGACAGCCGGCGGCTCGCCCGTTTCGCTGAGCGTGCTCATGTCAGCCAGTCGGCTCGCCATATCGGGTTTCGTCTTGGGCCAGAACGAGACGTCAGCCTCGATCCCCAACGGCGTCCAGATGTGCTCCCTCATGAAATCTTCAAGCGTGGTGCCAGTGGCCACGGCCACCGCCTTGCCGGCCCAGTCGTGTCCGGCGCCGTACGCAAAGCCGGTGCCGGGCGCAAAGACGAGTGGTATGGCCGACTTGTGCTCCACCGTCGGCCCAGACCAAAGCCCCTCGTTTCGCGAGGCGCGCCACTTGCCGAGGTGCGGGTTGATCCAGTCGTACTCGTGGCCCGACGTGTGCGAGAGCAGCATCCGCACCGTGATGGGCATGGCATCCGACTCGCGCGAGAAGACGCCTGCGCTCTGCGCGCCGTCAAAGTCGGTGATGATGCCGTGCTGGCCCATCTCGGGGAACTTGGGCCGGACATTCTCATCCAGGTTTAGTTTTCCCTACTCGACGGCCTAGAGGACGGCCACCGATGTCATGAGCTTGCTCATGGAAGCGATGGCGCTGATCGTCGACGCCGTGAAGGGCTCTTGCTCCCCGCTCGGGTTCAAGCTAGCCTTACCAAAGGACTTGGAATACAAACTATTGCTTATAATTATAGTCAGCTTTATATTCTAGACTAACTCACAGAAAGATACCGCCATCACCATCCTTGTCGCCTGCAATCAGCGAGACGCCCGGGAGCAAGCCCGACGCCAAAGCATCTTGGTACAGTTCATCGATTTTCTGCGCTGCCATTGTTTCACTTGTTTTGACGAGGGAAAAAATCCCAACAATCAACTTGTCTGGCACTGACTAGGTATATTAGTGCCTAGGAGACAAGGAGTTGATGAGGGATTCATGTTGGAGGAGCCCTGCTTGCTATATAATATCAGCGCTTCCTGTCGATTTAAAAGACCATCTAGTCTATTACCTAGGAGCAGAGATCCACCCGTGAGGATCGGAAAGGATCCGGCTGTGCCGCTAGTTTGCCGGGTTTAATTTGTATTGTGTGCCATATGTATGGTTGATCTACTTGTTGTTGGTCAGAGAGGATTGGTCAGCTCGGGCCAACAGGTGCGCATTCGGTCCTTTGTTCCGCCGATCTGCTTTCCGGAAGTACTTCTCATTTCCTTACATGAAGCACCATGATGCGTAATGTCTCATAAAGTCTGGCCTGTACGGCGTGAAGTAGGTTTACAGCCCAAAGGCTTTGAGGACCCCGAAGGCGTGCTGGTGGAGATGCCAGAGGATGAAGACGGGACGAGATCAATGTCCATCAGCTGTCTTCCGCCCCCCCGTAACCACCCAAGGTCTGTCATAATTCCACCAACTCCACCCTCCCTTCTTTGGCGCCAACAGGTCCTTATAACTCCCCTCGGCCAGTGATGACCCAGCTTGTCGACTCTTTTTGGTAATTACCGTAACTAAACCTCTGGGTCAGAGTTACAGCAGGTCTGATGTGCATTCCCGTCTACCCGTCATTCACGGTTGTCTGGGAAGTTCAGCAATGAGATGACTCCATGTTTAATCCACTTCGACTCTCGCGCTAGGCTTCGATTGGCCATTTTGCCGACTCGCAAGATCGTTGTCAGCTTTGCAATCGAGTACTACATGTGATGACTAGACATCAGTGAGGAAGGTAAGCACTGCAAGGATGTAAAAGAATACCAGTATAAAGAGACAAAAGCCCGACATAAATGATTTCGGGTAATTTCCTACACAAAACCCAGGTTTCTGAAAAGTATAAAGGTCGGAGAGCCGCCTCAGACTTTGCGAATGGTTCATGACTCGGGCTCTAGCGACATTTTCATCCATTCTACAGCCCATACCGCCGACACTGAAGCTTGCGCAGCGCAGACGCCGAACAACATCTGCTTTCCAAGTTGTGAGTGGCTACTAATTACTTCACCGCCAACAAATTTGACCTTGTCTAATAATCTGGGTAATCCGTAGACGCAAACAAAAGCTCGAGAACATACAAGGAGATTGGGTCTAGGTTTCAGCCCCCCATACTCGGGCTGCCCATTGTAAGTAGACTAGTTCATACATCACGGACACATTCCACATCCCCGGTGCCACAATACGCAAGCAAGGAATCAGCAGCACTTGGTTCGCGCGTCTTCCCATCAGCTTGTTTGGGACGAGCTTCCTAGCAATCCAGGCTGGCGTGCTCAAGGGCACCTACCCCCGATACCCGTTCTTCATCGAGCGGATGGTCTCGGACGGGACCATTCAAAACCAGACCGAGAGCATCCGGCTTGACCCAAGCCGCTCAGACCCGGACTCGTTCCCAGATGGCGAGACGCTCTATGGCAGCGTGGACAGATCCCTCCTCTTCAGGGGCTCCAAGCTGGTCACCGTGCTAGCCGTTGAGTCAAAGAACACCACTATCTCCAAGGCCCCGGTGAATTGGAATTTAGCTATCCGCTTCGTGGCAAGAGTCGTCACCGCAGGGGAAAAGAAGAACATCATCGCCAATCCGGCGGGGATATCCTGCGTGATGGACACGGGCACCGCCTTCTTCACGCTGCCCAACTTGTCGTTCGTGAACCTTGTCGCCGCCTATCCCAAGGCCGTGCACAACAACAGTGTCCCCGGCTTCCCGGGATTCTGGGAGCTTCCGTGCTCGGAGCGTGAGGGCGCGTCCAACTTGCTCGACTTCACCTTCTTCGACCCCCGAGACAGCACAGACGTTACACTTGAGGTGCCGCCGTGACAGGTTATCTGGCTGGCGCACAACCTGGTGCCGGGCAGGGACCGAAGCAACTGTGTGCTGAACGCCGTGTCGTGGGAGGGGTATTTTGGGGGTGATAGTAATGTTGGGCAGCTGTTCGAGTGTGTGCTGGGCGTCAATGTGATGAAATCCGGTTACTTTGTGCTCGATACCGGGAATATGGAGGCGAGTATTGCCGTTGCCAAGCCGCGGAAGGGAGCTGCGCGACTTGTGGGGGTTCCAAAGAGGGGTGTGAGGAGGCTATACGTTTAATTAGGGTTGCACTATGTAGTTAGTACATGTACATGTACCGAGGTATGTAGCTAGCTAGACACTCCCAACTCGTAGTATAACACTCACTGACAAAAGTAAAGTTACTCAAAATATCAATGATTGGGTATGTGCCTGAGACAATGCCACTCAAAGGTTTCTTTCATTCATCATTCACCTTGAACGTTTGCCATCGCCCCACGTTTTCCCTCCACTCCTGAATGTTTCTGGTTAAGATAGACGTGGTGGGGGTGGCCCCAAAGGCCACTCACTGTCCTCCTTTCCCTTCTTCCACCCACCACAGAGAGTAGTGGGTAGCAATACATAATATCCATTGCTTCCACGTCGTCACACTCCTCTTATGATTGCTAATGTCATATGTTGGGCATATCGGTATCTATTGGGTATCAGATGCGAAGTTACCACAAGGGCTGACTAAGACTAGGTTGTACTCCCCATCACCCCTCTTTTTGGGTTGCTTTTGCACTTGCCCACGATTAAAACAGCCAACAAGAAGCAGCCACTTGGTTGCACAACCTAACATTGAAACGTTGTTCGCAATGTTGGCACTTTTGACGTGACACAACTGTGACAGAACCCCCAACTTCGGGGACCTGCCTAGAAGTTGAGAGTTGGGAGAATTTGATGGCGGAGATAAGGGCGAGCATGAACGGCCGAGGACCCGAATGTGGTGTGTGTAGTCTAGTAGTTCAACGCCTAAGATTACTAATTAATCCCCGCATCAACAACTGCGTAGTAGAATGTGCCTTGAGTATTTTTCTTTTTATATAACGTTCCAAGGAATTGATAGGGGGGGAATGGCAGGAGCGTATTACATATCGGCGAGAAGGTTGGTGACACGAAAGACGCGTCTCGCCATTTTGTACCATAGACTAGACCTGCCAATCTCTCACCCCTGCTAGATACTTCCCACTTTCTCCTCAGACTTTTGAAACGTAATGGCAAGCATAGTAGATATTTATGGTCGCATCCAAGACGCATCCAGCTTCTTCGAAGGGTGTCTCCCCCAAACAGTTCGCCAATCAGGAACTGTGACACTATCAATAGGATAAGATGCCCTCCAAAATATGAGATACACAATTTTATCCTTGTATCGCTGATGCATAATGAGAGGGGAGTGGCTGCATGTAGGTAAACCGCAAGCAGAAGGGTGGAAAGAGGGGTCCGTCAAAATGCTCGGCATTTCTAGTCTCATATTCCGACTGCGTGTTGATAAATTAATTAGTACTTATATGGTGAGACATGTTGTCATTTCTTTTATCACGTAGCTCTCGTATTTGAGAATTAGTGCAAGGGTTCCTCATCATCTGTACTACACTTTGCGTACCTTTGCTCCACACTCCTTTTACCCACAGTTCATATAAATTATTGAGTGAACCATGGAGTCGTCTGCGACTCACGGCGTTGGCTATCTCGGCTTATTACGAGCCGGCGTGCCCATTCTGGAGCTCAAGTCCCTCCTAGGTCTTGGCCTGACCGTGCTGGGTGTTCCACTTGCCACTCTCTTCGCCTGGTTCGCCGTTTCTTGGGTAAACTCGCCACTGCGGAAGTTCCCTGGTCCATTCTTGGCAGGTAAGTCTCATCTCAGGCTTCCCGAACACCTATCATTATTGATAACCATCCATGCTTCTGTTACTTATTTGTACCTAGGATGGACTAACCTCTGGCGTCTTGCCCTCGTTCGAAGTGGCAGATATCATCATGAGATGAAGCAACTCCATGCCAAGTATGGGCCTGTTGTTCGAATCGGCCCCAACCTTCTTGACCTTGATTATCCCGAGTTGGCCAAGACGATATATGGCACCGACGTGAGATGGACCAAGGTACCTAAGTTCACTGACAAACACACCCATGGCCGAGCAATCATACTTGGAAATAAGGCCCCCTTACGCTGACATGTCATGTGAAATTTCCAGACCGAGTTCTACCGCAATAACAGTTTCTTTGTCGATGGCAAGATTGTTACACACGTTTTCAGCGAAACAGATCCCGCTGGACACGCCCGCAAGAGGAAGCCCTATGTCAAGTGCTTCACACCAAGCAGCCTACGGGCAGTGGAGCCGCTGATAGACTCTGTCATTGGCTACCTTTGTGAACAGCTGGACCAGCGCTTTGTCAACAATCCCAGCGGTCCTCAAGAGTTTGATCTTAGTAACTGGCTCGAATTTTGTAAGGGGCCTGCTTCTTTCTACCTTGCCACTAGTTAATGCATTAATTCCTTGACGGGCACTGACTGCTGGAAATCCATGTAACCAGATGCTTGGGATTTCATGACATCGTCTACCTTCTCCCGTCGCTTCGGGTATCTGGACAAGGGCTACGACTTTGACAAGGGGATTGAGACCACCGAGAATATGATCCGGTACTTTGAAGCGGTCGGCCAGATGCCTTTCTTGGACTACTGGCTCGACAAGAACCCGGTCGTCCGCCTTGGGCCTCCCTACTTGGGACGCGCCATGACCATTGCAACCACGAGTCTCGCCGCTCGGCTAAAGGGAACAGACCAAAACTTTGACCCCAAAAAGCCCGATTACTTGCAGCAATTCATCAACCTCAAGGCCACGTACCCCGAGCTCGTCGATGACACCATGATCGTCAGCTATCTGCTCATCAGCCTCAACGCCGGGGCCGACCCCAGCGCAATGTCCATGACTTCGATCTTCTACCTCTCGCTGAAGCACCCTGCCGTCTTGCGCAAGCTGGTCGCCGAGATCCGCGGAGCCGGCCAAGACCCAGCCAAGCCATATCCATACAGTACGGCCCGGCACCTGCCCTACCTCGAAGCAGTTGTGCGCGAGTCACTCCGCCTCCACGGCGCGCTTGGCATGATGATGGAGCGGTACGTGCCCGAAGAAGGACTGACGCTGCCCGACGGATCGTTTGTGCCAGGCGGCACGGCCGTCGGCATCAACCCGTACATCGCGGGGCGTAACACGCGCTTCTACGGCAGGGACGCCAAAGAGTTCCGCCCGGAGCGCTGGCTGCAGCAGACCCAGAATGGCAGTGAGGAGGAGGAGGAGGACACCGAAGCCTACAGCGCGCGCAAGAAGCGCATGGTCGCCGCCGATCTCACCTTTGGCGGCGGCGCGCGCATCTGCATCGGCAAGAGCCTCGCGCTCGAGAGCATATACAAGGTGGTGGCGTCGCTCCTGAACCGCTATGATGTTGAGCTGGCCGACCCGGACAGGGAGTGGAAGGTGAGGGGGGCTTGGTTTATGCCACATGGGGACGTTATTGTCAAATTCAAGGCGAGGAAGTGAACGTGTGAGAATGCAGTTCAGAGGCAAATAGGGATCACTCATTTTTGCCGACCAAGATAAGGCACCTAGGTATTGTTAGCGTGTCGATTCAAAGTATAGGTAAGTAGGTAAGGCACCTAACTTCCCCGTCATTTCCACCCAAACGTCTGCGGCGAGGTACCTCCCTAGGTATTCAGACCGTGTAACCTGGGTACCTAATACTGGATACGAGTACCTAGGTACCTTAGGTACCTTGTGATTCATGTTATTTTACACTCCAGCTGGCCCCTTGACTTTTCATCCCGAGTCGAGTAGTTCTCTTGCTTTTTTACCGTGAAATCCGAAGTGAAAGAAGGAACGAAAGACGTGAAAAGGGAACGGGAAAAGATATCGCCTAGCACAAGCTGTACTAACATAGAGTCGCGCTTCAAGTGGCGGATGAAAGGCAACGAGGGGTGGGCGGCGGCTGCCTAATTAGTTGGACACCACTAGTTCCAGTCACAAACTGGACAATAATGGGTTGCCTCAGCTTGAGTGCGGGGTTGAGATCGTCTTTGCAGCAACATTGGTCACACAAGTGTCAAACGTCAAAGATGCTCTCAGATGTGTGTTATCGACAGATGTTAATTACTACTAGTTTACACCAGACCACGATGGAGAAGCATGACGATTACTTCGACCGGTGTGAGTTGCCTCAACTCCAAGGGCCAAAGGCCACCTGGCTCCTGCACGTCTTTGCCCCGGATCCCGCAACACGGATCGATGGCAATGACAACCCCATGGCTCTTGCACTTGCATCGTTCGATCTGGATGACTGTCCGGTATTGTTGCCCTGTCGTATACGTGGGGAAATGCGCTATTCGACACGGTCGGCCAGGTTGAGGCTGACCCTTCCAATGCTCCGAAGGAGGAGACACCCATACCATGGCATGCAGATGCGCTGGTGGCGGGCAATATGACAGCCGCAGAACGGACACCAAGCAACTACCGCCTGACCGGCAAGAGACACTTGCTGGCTCAGAACCTCTCTTCGGGCTTGGTTCAGTTGTGGAAACTTGGTCTTACGGACTGCTGGATGTGGGTTGACGCGCTCTGCATCGACCAGAACATCTGCCAGGAGAAAGAGAGCCAAGTCAACCTAATGGGCGAGATATATTCTCAGGCAACCACAGTCATAGCCTGGCTGGGCTCGGATACGACTGACCTCCGAGACTTTCTTTGGTTGCACCGAGAGTTCTTGTTCGCTCTGATGAGCTACCTGCAGCGCCACGGATTTGAACATTTGAAGATTCAGCAGCCCTATGACACAGGCTTCCTCAGCCAACTTGGCGTCACGCCGCACTCTCAGAGCTGGGTTTCGACATGGGAGAGTTCCTTCAATTTCCTCCGGAGACGCAGATGGTTTGCCAGGGCCTGGATCGTCCAGGAAGCCACCCTAGAGAGCGACATTGTTGTCCAGTGTGGCGAGTAGACCATTGGCTGGGATTTACTGTCGGGCTTTTCCAGGCTTTTTCTCACACTGGGCTGGGCCAAGGTTGTTGGAAGGGATCTACATAGGGTAAATTTCGACAGGGCCGAGGGCGACGACATTTCGCGACCGTGGATAGTCAGCCCCTGTCTTGAAATAGCGGGAGGTCTCAACTCGGACTTCTACCTGGCGGATCACGATGGACCTGGCGAGGTCCTTTGGCGAACCCTGATTGTCAACACCTTTGACAGAGAACCAGCCCCTGAGAGTCTTGGATCGAGCTTCAAGGACTGGTTCATTCCTCGCCTCGCTCAAACGCAATGGGACATGGACTACAGAGATGGGAGTATTGAGCCGTACAATCCCTCCATTGACGATGTCAGACTTCGAGAGCAATTCGAATCGCTTCCACTGCTGGGCGAGTGGCCAGATGACATGGTTGAACGGTGTTTGCCAGGCATTAATGAACTGATAAGAATGTACGGAATAATTAGACGTCGCGACCCACTTCCTGAACACCCCCACTTCCTGAACGCTTGGCGGCCCACACCGCCATTCCACACCACCAACTTCAACTTGACATAACTCATTCATTTCTAGGGCAAATTACACCAAAGTCGACATGGACTCTGTCAAGGAGCACCTTATTGAGCTGGCAATTCAAGAAGTTTGACAGGGTGTTTCCCAGCGTCGTGCAGCAGCCAGATACAGCATAGCCCTCGGCACACTCAACAATCGAATCCATGGCAAACAATCTCGAGATATGGCCTTCCAAACCTCTCAACGGCTAAGCCCTTTTCAAGAGAGCTTTATTACTGACTGGTGTCTCAATGAGGAAGGTGCTGGCCGGGCCTTGAGTTGTAAACAGGTGGTGGGATTCACTCAGGCCGTGCTCCGGGAAGGTGGTGATTTTAGGCCCCTTGGCGCGCGTTGGTGTGACTGCTTTCTACGCCGCAATCCCCGGATAAAGATGAAAAAATCAAGCTTGTTGGAGCTCTCGAGGGCCAAAGGTTCTACTAGAGAAGCGTATACAAAATTTTTCAACCTTTTGGATAGTTAGATTAAGGAAAAGAACATTGCTCCAGCCAACATCGCCAACATGGATGAGCATGGCCTACAGGAGCTCGAAACCGTACTTGGAAAGGTTATAGGCACTACATTGACATCCAAGTCATACGTTATAAGCAGTGATGCAACGACTTGGGTGTCAATAATAGAGTGCGGTACAGCCGAGGGCTGGCGGTTGAGCCCCGTGATTATTTTTACGGGTGCTTCTCTTCAAGGGTAGTGGTTCCCTACCGAGGCTGAATTACGCTGGGACTTTTCCGGTTGGCGGTACGACTTTTTACTTACAGGCTGGAGCAATGCTGGGATAGGTTTCAAATGGCTCAAAGAGGTCTAACTGATTGAAACTAAGCCAAAAAAGCCGACAGATTGGCGGTTGTTGATTATTGACGAGCATTCGAGCCATCTTACCGACGACTTCATGTTGCTGGCTTGGAAAAATAAGGTCCAATTACTCTACTTACCAACACATACCTCGCACAAAACCCAACCTCTTGACCGCTCAGTCTTTAGCCCGTTAAAAGCCTACTTTCGGGAGCGAGCCAAAGCGGTAGCGCCGTTCGCCGGCTTAGCCAACGTTAACAAACGCCGATTCCTCTACATCTATAAAGATGTATCGGAAGAAGGAATGCGTCCTAGCAATATACGCTCTGGCTTTCGGGAAACCGGGATATGGCCACAGAACCCGTCAAAAATACTGGATAACCCCGATGCCATCATCCATAATAAAGCCCTCCCCAAAACACCACCCCGGCCGGCCTTGGAGCATATTACAGCATCACCAAAGCTGTTCTGGACTCCACAAAAAAGCAAGGACCTTCGCGAACATCTGGACTTTGTCAAAAAGCACTTGGAACCAACAGATCGGCTGACTCGGGCTTTGTTTACCAAGGCAGGGAAATCCTTCGACATGAAGAATGCGGAGATAGTTAGTTTGAGGTACCAAAACGAGCATTTGCGGATGGAATTGGAAGCTCACAAGCCGCGTACTCGAAGAAAGGTTCGTGAGAATGGAAATGACAAGTTCGTTAGGATCGAGGATATCGGCAAGGCCGAAGCAGAGTCAAGGAGGCCCCCCAAACGCAGGAGGGTCACAGAGAGAGCGGCTGAGTCAGAAACACTAGCCCAGGGCAAGGAAATTGTAGTGCAGGGGCTTGAAGTAATACACTGCGCGGAAGAGTATTGAAATGCATTAATCGGCGTGTAAATAGCTTCAGAATCAAATAAGTTGTGGTGGTTGGAAGTTTGTGGTAGGTGTGTGGTCACGTGTTCAGGAAGGGGGGGTGTTCAGGAAGTGGGTCGCGACGTCTAGTATCTCGGGTTGGGACCGGGGATCATGGGCCGGGCTTATCGACGGTGGAGGACAGAATAACGAAGCTCAACGGGAGTTCAAAGGACTATCTCGCGGAATTGAGCCCCTGCGTTCCGTACAGACGCCTGTACCGGACCAAATGCGGATATCTTGGACTAGGGCCTGCGTCGTCAAAAGTTGGCGACATGATTTATGTCGTGTAGGAGCTATGGTGCCGTTCGTCATGCGAAATCGAAAAGGGGGCACGTTCGAGCTTGTCGGAGAAACTTATTTGCATGGTTTCATGGATGGGCGGATGAAGGACAGAACGGATCGCGAGATTACCGACTTGGTGATGGAGTGATGTTAGGAAACGGATATTTACCTGGGCACAATTGTCAAGAACTTTCAATTGAAGCCGGATACCTAATTACTAATGAGCTGCCTCAACAATCCCCAAGGACTCAGGTCTATTCGGCTTTTGGATGCCTTTGCCTCCACTCACACAATAATTAGAAACTGATACAAAAGAGACAGTTATAACTCGGGCACTAACGTCGTTCTCTATAGTCTAGTCTAGATGATTACCCCAGGTACCTGATCGTTTGACGCCGCTTAATAATTAATCCACGAATTCACGTGCTACTAATTAATATATATCCCTCTATCGGGTAGAGGCGATGCCAGCGGCCTCTCTAGTACCAGAATTCCCTGCAGGCTATGTCGGCCGCCGCGACAACTCCTGTCATTTATGCTGTGCTAGCTCATCGACTTTGACGGTGCGCACTGGGTAGGCGGCAGCTCGAGGGGCGGCCGAACTTGACACTTTCTTATATAAGCTGCTAGCTTTGTAACGGTCGTTTATGCCTCGTACGAGGGGGGCAAGAACGGGGAGATTCGCGGCCCACAGTCCTAGGCACATTTCGATCATAACCCAGAATGTTGGGTTGAAGGCTTTCAGGATGAGCGGTGTCGTGTCATTCGGCGGGGCTTTGTATCCAAACGTCAGCCTCCCAGTTGGATAGACGACTAACAGGAAAATAAGCCGTAAAATCCCAGCTACAGTAGATCTAGTTATCGGACAACAGGACGACGTTGAGTTAATTATCTACCAAATGCTGGGTATTGTGATTGGGGGGGGGGGGGGGTGATTCGCAGTGGGAAAAAACTCACATGCCTCCCAAGAGAAACACCACGCTGGCCATTGCCTTCTTGCTTGGTCGCAGCGGCAGTCTCCAGATATACGGCAGCGGCAGGCCCAACACGAGCAGATCGGTAAGCACACTCGTGGCAGCAAAGGCAATCAGCAATGCGCCCCTGTTTCCGCATCCTTGTAGCGCGAGCCTCTGATCGAGCGCCAGCTGCAGCTCAGGGTGGACTCCACATAGAAGCAGATCGGCCAGGAAGAACGATAGAGTCCAAAAGGCGATGATCCAAATAAGCGCATTGTTGATGTGTCGGAAACTGGGCCAAAAGCCGAATATCCTCCGGTACAGAAACAGCAACGAGAGCTTGATGGCGCCAAAGGCGATTTTCTCAATGACAATCATGGAAAAGTCGACCCTGAGCTCGACGAGCGCTTCAGCCATCTTGGCCCTGTCATCCGAGATGGCCTCGCCCGAGCCGCCGTGGATTGCATTATAGAATTGGATGGCAGTGCAGGCGGACACGACCAGGAGCCCGATGAGAATGAAGTAGTCGTCTAGATAAAGGGCCTTGCCAGGATACGGTTTCGGTGCGTACGAAAGGCGGACCCAGAAGCGCAGGCATGTGAGAGCGATGCCGACCCCGGTAAAGACAGCGTATACGGTTATTGTCGTCGAGGGAGGATAGAGTGTCATAGTAGTGGATGGGTGCAGCTTTTGAACGACGCCGAAGCAAGGGATGAAGGTTAGACGTTGCTAATAATCAATATGAAAAATTTCTTGCTGCGTTGGTTTGTACTGCAGTGCTCTAATTAAGAGCCGATAGGACACATATATTTATTTAATTAATGCACGTTCATCCTTACAGGTTGCGGCGCAGCATGATATTGCTTTGCGGTCAATTATCAGAATCTTATTTCGGGCATTGTGGTTGCACAGCCTCACAGGGTCTCGCCTCGGTGTTTCTGCCGCCCTGTTCACGACAAGTGGTGGCTGCAATCCAAAACAGCGTCCAGGCAACCCCCCTGGTACTGTCAGTTCTCTGCATTAACTTCGTTAATTGCTACACCACCTCTCCAACTTTTGCATGTCAAATCTTTCAGCACGTGGGAGATTCAAGTAATTTCGCATTACCTAGCCACAGTGTTACAGCTCGTATTCGTCTGTGGGGGCCAAGCTGAGCCCCCTCCACTGCTTGTCTGGCAATTGGCCAACTGAGGCTAGAGCTATAATATTCTTAAAGCGGCGAGGGTAGAACTAGTCTAGTTGGATCTGCAA
This sequence comes from Lasiosphaeriaceae sp. G1095, assembly GCA_027569635.1. Classification (NCBI taxonomy): domain Eukaryota; kingdom Fungi; phylum Ascomycota; class Sordariomycetes; order Sordariales; family Lasiosphaeriaceae; species Lasiosphaeriaceae sp. G1095. Next base: position 19,677 of record JAPDFK010000418.1, on the reverse strand, counting down.
TGTTAAAAGAGTGAGCGGTCACCATTGACCAACAAAGTTTTGCTTCCATGTCATGCCAGTCGGTTTGTGATACATACCACGATTGGCTGAAACCAACGGATTCTGATGCTAGTATTACAGTAAACACTCCTCCATTTACAGTTCTCAAAAGACCAAGATTGGCCCAGCTTCGCCCGCAACAGTTGAGGTGACATTGGCCGACCCGAGAAGCGTGTAGTTATATGGCAACGATGCCACAGTCAGGTTTCCAGATGGAGCGACATTGACTTTTCCACCGAGATCGTTGCCGTTCGCTGTGGCATATCTAATATCAAAATCACAAGATGTCAGTCTCATGTTGTTCACAATTGACGGAATTTTCGTCTCAACTTACCCAACCTCGAGCGAATCAACACTTGTGATCGGAGACCTAACATCCTGGAACACATTACTCTCCACCAAGACTTGGGCGCCCATGCGGGTGTTGATTGCCGAACTCATGCTGTTGGGGCAGTTGTGTTAGTGATAATTAAGTTAGGCAGATAAACCCGTCAGCTCGTTTGGCATAGGAAAAATGCAGCTCACTTGACGTATAACGAGTTGTATATATGAGCAGTGCCGAAACGGATAGAAGGGCCTCGTGAATTGCAGTTTTCCCAGTAGTTGTTGGCATATGTAACATGAAGGTGGCCCTTGTCCTGGGCGCCGTTCGAATCGCTGTGGCCGACGAGAGAGGTTTTCCAGTGGTCGTGAAAGTGTGTACTGGTACGTAGCAGTTGTCAGACGGCTTGTTCAGATGGATTAGATTGAAGTAAAGACTTTTTGACATACTGGGAAATTGTGACAAAATCGGAACCATGGGTGATGTCGATCAAGCCATCAAAGTAATTCTTGTTGCTGACCAGAGCTGTGTGAAACTCGCTGTGATCAACCCACACGTTGGTGCTTTCCTATTGATGTCGCGGTGAGAAATCGAACTATACATGTTGGATGCATCTTGTTAGAATTGATAAATAGTGGCGCACCTGAATTGTCAAGCCGTCACCATTGGCTGCTGTGACATTGGATGAGATGATGTTGCGTATAATCAGATTTTTCTGCTTGAGAAACAGCAAGCCGACTCCATTAAAGCCTGATCCCGGCAGCCCTATTATGGTTTTGTTGCTTGAGACCCGAACCTTGGCCGTGCCATTGATAATGCCCTGGACGACAACGATGGTTGGTGCCGTGTTATTCAGCGCGACAGCCGCAGTAAACTGGGCCAGGGTGGAAACGGTCGTTACGGTGCCACCTGCCCCTCCCGATGTTCTAATTAATTAGTCAAGGCAGAGTCTATCAGCTTATCGTCTTGGGAATACAATAGTCGATGGAGGTGACGGTGTAGAAGTGTTTACCCTCCGTTTTGCGAGGCATATCCCAACGTCGCTATCTCTGAGATGGTTGCTCGCTTCACAAAGTGCGGCTTCACAGCGAGATGGTCTCGCGTAGGGGTCGGTGTTGCTGCCGTGAGCACTGACAGCAACAAAGTGGTAGACAGAAGGGAGAGCCTCATTGTGAACTCGAAGCGTTGCGAGTATCCTGTCAACTTGAGATGGTCAAAGGTAAGCAGAGAGCTTCACGGGGTTGACGGTGTGTGCTGGATTAAGTACCTCCACAGACAGACGGATATCTTCGCATGCGAAAGGCACTCGGGGCAATTAATATCAAACAGTATGTGCAGTCGCACCGCTTGTATTTTGCCTGTTCTGGCGGTTAGAGGAGGCAAGGTGTGGAGTAAGTACACACCCACAGTCCACTGTTAGTCGAACTTTGTTTTTTGGCTGTAAAAATTGCCTTCTCGACTACCCCTACTAGCAGCTTGATGGCAATCGCAATCGCAATCGCAATCACAATCGCAAAACACGTTGCCGGAAGTCGCGCGCTGCGACGCCCCGACCTTCTGTCTGAATAATTATGCTGGAATGAACTGTTAAGAGGGCTAGCCGAGAGGCCAATTTCTACAGCCAAAAAATAAGGTCTACTAATTATTATCAGTGGATCTGCACGCCATTCCTTGCGAGGTCCGCCAGAGAGTTCCTCGTAGTTTCCCTTGCTTCCGCTTCAACCCCGGGAAAGTGCTGTCCGGGATGGTCATCCAGGAAATGCCACACACGTCCCCCGTTGCTTTGGAATTAATTACCCACCAATCGGCGAGAGTGTGGAGTTCAAGTTGTCGATCCTACCGCGCGCGGAGATGGACCAGATCGAGAGAAGCTTGCGGAATAGAGAAGTTGTTCATCAAACGAAATATGAATATTACAAATGAACACTCGTACCGCCGCCGAATAGAATTTGTTTCACGGGCCCATCGTGTGGCTTCATCCCAACAAGATCTCTTTCCACATGGGTCCCGGAGCAAAGCTGTCCAGAACAGCCTTTTTGTCAATCCTGCCTATCCCTCGTCGTTCAGCAATGCCGTCAACCCATTCAATCAGCATGATATTATACGCGTCGACAATCAAAGGGTAGTTCTCGGAGAGAATGACGAATTCAAATGGTTCTTTGGAATCGAAAAACACCGTCTCTTCGAATCCGTCAAGCTTGATGCCATACAAGCCAGTGGCATGATACTTCATACCGTTCTTGCCGACCGGAAAGCCCCTTCCTTTGAAGACGTCGATTTCGTCGAGTTTGAAGAAAACGACCAAAGTCCAAAACTGAAGCAGCGGGTATGGCAAAAAGCGGCGCAGGTTAGAATATTCGGTCGTGGGGCTGGTCTGGCTTATGTCGATCCCGAGCCCGAGATTCGTGAAGGGAGACCTATGACTCTCCGGAACAAAGGCCACGGATAAAGATCGGGGTTCCAGGTTGCGGTTGGTAGCTGGATCCCAGACCAGATTTGGTGCACCTCTGGAACTCCTTTCGTACCAGATAATCCAGGTATACCATGGCCGAAAATAGTCGTCACGATGAATCTCGCCTCGCCAGCCGGCCCAGGAGTAGGTTGGAAAGCTTGGTCTGTGAAGAAGGTTATGACCAGAGAAGAGAATCAAGGTATCAAAATGACAACCGATGGGTAGTCCTTGTAGCATTTTGCATTTCAAGATCCCCTCGAACCGCCGCATGATTCCGGCCAAGGCACGAAGGGTGTCGTTCTGGTTTGACAAAACACGCCGCGTGTAACTTGTGAGGATCTCCAAATACTCCTTCGCATGATTATACTGCCAGCCATTCTGGCCACTAAGACCCCGTGGCTCAAGCGCATCTAGAGTCTCAGGATCGGGGTGATCATGGCAGTTTTCGAAGCATGTTAAAGCCCGACACTGGAAGATGACCTTGTTATCAACAAAGAAGAGACTACGACCCGAAACAAGACGCTCTTGTAAACTAGAGAAGCAAGGCTTAGTCAGTATCCAAGGTTGCATATATCCACACCTCATAAAACGAGATGAACTTATCGGCGTGACAGAGGGTGAAAAACATACATACGTCCAGGCCCTCGTTGAGTTTTGTAACATATATTCAGCGTCGAAATACCCCCCAAGAAAGGTGCCGGGCGTTACCTCTCGAACCAGTGCTTGCCTCTCTCGGCTGCCAATCTGAACACCTGGAAGTCCGGCATTCGCATCGTGGCCGCATGCAGCAACGATGGTGAACCACGCTTCCTCGTATATGCGATCCATTACATCGACGCCTCTCTCAAGGTCACCTGGGTCGTTTTGCAGGAGACACAAAGAGTCGACCCAAAGATAACGAAGGCCGAGGCGTCGAACAAGGGTGATAGCGTCCGCGATTGTGGCTGGAAGTTGCTTCGAGATCTCGTCAATGACTCCGCGCCGCATGAGTTTGGCCAGGTTGGCTTTGGTTAGTCTGATGTTGGAACCGGCACCCCACACATAGCTAAGCGCCACATATCGAAGTCTCTCTTGGGTTTGTACAAGACAGTTGGCTTGAACGTCAATGAGTCGAATCAGGTCAAGTCCCGGGAAGCGGTGTTGGAATGCGTCATTCTCGGGCGTACGAGCCAAACATTGGCCATGAGCTCCAAGCCCTGTGCATTGATTGACCCAGGCGGCCACTCTGTGGAAATCGAGCTGGGGACTGATTTCTGGCTGCAAATACTGAAAACTGTCTGTTGGCAAAGAGTCCGGGCCGCGAACAAAGGCAATCCATGGTTGGCGTACTTCCGCAAACAAACCGTCGCCATACCCAATTTGTAATGCTGCACGACCTCCAGGAGCGCGGTATTCTGACCATTGGATGCAAATCTCTTCGTCTGGAGACCTAGTCTCACGTTGAAGTCTTTGTTGTTCAAAGTTGACGTGGCTGACGAGTCGACAAAATGGGCATGAACTTGCTCGAATCCGAGCTAATTTTCCCAGCCGCCAACCCCACATATCTGCCCAGGAGCATGTCACCGATTCCAGCCTGCCGTTCTTAAGATTATCAAACGGCACCTTTGCGCAATACTCGCATAGGGGCTCGAGTCGAAATTCCATGTTGTCGTCACAGAGCGGGGTTTGTGGGTATCGTGGTGTTGTCTTCCCAGGACACTTGGCGGCAGGCAGCGTAAGCCTAGAGAGAAAGTGAGGAGGAATGAGGGGCGGAGCATCGAACATATTCGTTGGGTTAACATCTTTTAGGCCGCAACGGCTGCTTAGGAAATGTTGGATGTCTTCTGCGTTTCTGTCTGACATCAGTGGAAGAGACTGAATCCCACTTGTCCCCTCTGCACCTTTTTGCCCTATCATCCAGCCTCATTACTTTGCGAAGATGGATCCGGTTTCAGCTATCGGCGGCCGGCATAGTTGCTTTTGTTGACTTTTTCTGGAACCTTCTTACCGGGGCGCGAGACATCTAATACAGCTGGCTCGGCGTCGTCTGGGTGACGACACGCACGCACATAAGCACTAGCATGGTCGACCTCCACAATGTCAGCTCTGGCCTGTGCAATGTCGGTCGCTTGGAAATTCAGACCTCTAGACACCTAGTCGCTTTGGGTATTTTGAGTACAGATTGCCACGAGCTTGCTACTAAGCTGGACAAGGCTCTCGAGCGGTTGCGAAAAGGAAGTGGGGACAGCTGGTGGCGCAGCCTCAAGGTCCAAAGGGTTTGACCCGGCCCACATTGTGACTTGCCCTCTTTTGTATTTTCCCCAGTACCCGAGTTCCACAGACGATGGAGTAACTGTTATGAATATGGGCAGGGATGTTGGCGGTACCCAAGGGAGCCATTGGTCCCTGCCGCTCTGGGTTCGCAATGCGGTGCCGACTGATAGCAGGGTGCTTTCGTGGTCTGAGATTTGGAACTACGATGGGGAAATTCGAAGTGATTTGCAAATCGTGGGTTTGCGCTGGAAAGATGTTACGCTGGAATACGGGTTGTACCAGCGAATATATTAGTGGGTGCTGGTATTAAGACTTGGCGGTCAAATGTATCAGTGCATTTGCTTGGTGGTACGTAAGATTAAGGCTTGGTGATAAAGTCAATATCCACAAACTAGGCCCACAAAAGGGGTGAGATACAGTATTCTAAACAATGTGCACTGTCTTGATTTTCAATGGGTATCGATTTACTTCCAACGCCATCTAAACTACTCGTCGAAACTCAGCGCGGATATCATGGACTCGAGTTCGACAAGAACACCATCGTACACCGCCTCTTGCAACTTGGGCTTCTTGAGATCCTTGCCGTACCCAAAGTCACACTCGAGAACCCGCTGTGTCATCTCTTGGAACCTTGGGCCCAGCGGACACGACTGTTGAGCCATGCGGCGAACTTGCAAGACATCATTCGCATCAACCGGCGCCCAGCGCCCGATGGACAGCAAAGCCACTCCAAGGTTGTACATGGTGGCGTTGTGTATCCCGTGGACCAGCTTTGCCTCTTCGAGCGCACTTGCAACACCCGAATTGTTTACGTCCATCAGCGCACCCGCGGGCTTCATGTCCCGCGCCCATTCGACCCCCAGGTGTAACGTTTGTAATGAGGCGGGCAGACCCGTGTCTCTTTCAAAGAAATAAAGATCTTGTAGACCCCAGTACTCGTCTAGCCACGATGTTGAGTTGAATTTCAAGACAGCCGAGGCGATACGGAGCGCAAGTTGAAGCTGGTGGGGAACGGAAAGCTCGTCGCTGCGAGGTTGCGCGAGGATCTGATCCAACCGTGTTGGTTCTGACCCAGGTGACACCAAAGCCCCGGGGCCTCCGCAGAGGGCAGGGTTGCAGACACCCTCGCAGCATCGGAAGAAGGAGTGTCGAAATCTCTCGTGGGAGCAGGTATCTTCCAGGTAGCCGACAAGTGAGGATTTTGGCTGCTTCCGACGCACGGCCTGGGGAAGTTGAAGTTCCGAACAGATGTGCTGGCTACACCGAAGATCTATTGCGACTGGTGGTGGTTCTGCCAGTATTGTTTCTGTTGTCGTCATGCTCAATACTACTGGCAACGTCTGAGCTGATGCCGCTGTGTCGAGGCTCTCATCTGCAAATTTGACGACCCGACGACGCTTCCGAGCGGACTCGTCTCGGACAGAGGACAAAGATTGCTCCGTGATCCAATCGAGGGTCTGGGACTTGACGTGGACTTTGACCATGCTGGGCTGCAAGAGGTTCTGTCCGATGCATGAGATGACCAGATTTAGTTGCACGCCTTCCTCGGCTTTGGTTTCGAGGAAGAGCTTGACCAGGTGGCGGAAGTGAGCGGCGTCTTGAGTGGACCATGCCGCCCACAGAGCATCGTAGAGAGCCTGCGAGGCCCTCCTGGTGGTCCCGTAGGAGCCGAACTCTGGCGGCAAGTGTTTGCGGGCGGAGCAGCGGGCCGCGCTGCATGTTTTAGTGGAGACAGCAGTGGCTGTTCTGGGCTTGCCCAACTCGCTCGCCTGCTCACGAAGAATCTTCAGGTCATTGTTGGAGCTGCGAAGGTCACTGACCCACTGGCCGAACTTGGACTTGTCAAATGTGATCTTTATACGGTCCCTCAGCCGTTTTACCGCATCTTTGATAGGTTCATCCTGCAGGGGCAGTCAGCTTCAGTGTATTTGTTATTTGTCAACATGACAGTTATTTTACTTTGCGTCGCGCTTCTTCTAGACAATCAAAGCATTCCAACCCCCCTTGAACGGAACTTATCGTCTTTCCAATGTCTTCGATGATTTCGTTCAGGACCCGACAGTTGTTGGCATGGAACCGTTCCAGCATTGCGCTCTCCAGGCTCGCGCTCTGCCACTTGGGGTGCTCCCCGTCTTCGACCATGTCCTGCACCAGAGATTCATCGTCGATGACGAGTCGCAGGGAAAGATGGACTTCATTGAGGAAGAACTGTCTCTGCCGCTCGAATTGTTTCCGCACGCGGTCGATTTCTCTCGAGTAGTGGCGAAAGGCTCTGAGTTTGGACTGCGAGACTCGGTACAGCTTGACGGACCCGCCGATAAGGGGTATGATGCCCAACGAGAGCGACACGGGGTCCATATTAGCGTTGGGCGCGAGTCTTGGGGTGAAGCTAGCGAACTCGGAGAAAGATTGAATTTTGAATTTTGAACGCAACGGATGTCGTGGGCGTGTGAGGTTTTGGAGCTGAGGGAAAGCCTGGTGTGGCGGTGCTGTCGGCATGATATTTTCCCGCATGATTGATGCATAAGTGTTGTCCGAGATAGGACTAGTCTTTCGCCCAATCTGCCTTTTCCAGGCAACTGCGCCTATACCACAATTCTCGCGGGGTTCCAGTCAAGCCAACTGAATCAACCCTCCAAACTGCCTGTCTGTCGCTTGAAGGCAACCCATATGCGCGCTGTGATCAAGAATCAAATCGCAAAGTCAGTAATCTCGATGTTGGACAGCACAAATCCTCACGACACTGCCCTAGCTATCCAGCAGTGGCAACAAAACAGCCATCATCACGATGGCGCGAGGCCCGAGGACCGCAGTGTCACAGCCCGGCTCTGCGTCGGCATCCTCACTCTCTTTCAAGAAGTCATCCGCCAAATCCCACAACCACATTCTCACGATGAGCCCATCCCGAAGCCCGTCCACATGAGCCTTGAGCGAGCCCGCGGCTTCATTGCTCTCTGGTCGGATGGATACGGCATTCGCGACGGCGCCTTGGATGAGGTACTGGCCAAGTCTCGCAAAATTCGACACTCAACCTTGAAAATTCTCTCCAGCATTGCCAACACGATTTTGAACAGACTCATCCCCCTCAGCCGACTTTCCTCTGAGAAGCTGGAGGCTCTAAAAGTGCAACTTGCAGCAACAAACGACGAGGCATCTTATATCCTCCACGAGGACGACGACTCGGACTCGGACGCATCGAGCGATGCCCTCTCCAGTTTGGGACTGAAAGACAACCTCTTCGAGGTCGCCGAAGATCTCAAGACAGATGCGCAGTGCCTGATGGATCTGGACCCCTTGTTTAAGAATCCGGTACTCGATCTGTCCTTGCACAAACAAAAGCAGCCCCTTCAGCTGATTGAGTGGGCACCTGAAAAGGCCTACTGCGACAAGGTTAAACAACGCTTCCCAGATGCAGAGGGGTCCTTAGTCGAGAGACTTGGAAAAGCGAACTGGGCCCGGTATCTGAGATGTCAAGAACAGCGGAACTCCACCGAGACTGAGGATCATCGACAGCAGGAGATCACCATCGGCCCAGAAGACAGCGGGACTGTGGCTGCCAGTTCCAAATACCACGACTCGGGCTTGGGAACCTCGCTGCCAACTGCAAGTTCGTATGCCGAAACGGTAATGACCTATGGAGGCGGCGGCGAGGGACAAAAAGTACGCATACCCCCGCTGTCCGACGAGGCAAAGCAAGGCAAGCCCTTTCCCTGCGTTGCGTGTGGGAAGACAGTCCGAATCACAACAAACTCGGCCTGGAAGCGGCATTTGTACATCGACTTGCAGCCGTACCTCTGCCTCGATACCAGCTGTGGCTGGCTGAGCTTCAACGGCCGCGGAGACTGGGTCACTCACCTTGCGCTGGACCACAATTATTCGCCCGTCTGGAACGCTATCACATGTCCGCTATGTTTCGAGACCACAGAGAAAGGCAAGGCTGCTGTCACATTCCATCTCGCCCGACATTTGGAGGAAATCTCTCTTTCTGCCCTCCCGGCCAATCCCGACGACGACGAGCAGGAGGCGTCCGAGACTAAGTCACAGTCAGCAGCCGTAACGGACGTGACAGCTCCTGGCCATCCCGATAAGCTGCGTACTTTCACTGACCATGCAGGCAATACGAAAGGCTTCTGCGAGCTCTGCAAGATCTTCAAGGTTATGTCTGACTTTTCTATGCACTTTGGAGATCCGGATTTTGAGACAGTGGTTGAGCCTACCTGCGACGATTGTTGGGGAAGCATATGGCCCGAAACCGAGGCCGACAACAGCCCACAAGTTAGTAGCCATCTCGGAACCTACCGTTGTATCTGTGGTTCCGTAGAACTACCAGATGCCCCCTCCCCTTCTGGTGCGACCCGCCGGCAGGCAACAATCTGGACTCAGTGTAGGACGTGCGAAGTCTTTCAGCACAGCCGCTGCATTGTTAAACAGGATCCCACGCCAAATGATGGATCGTACTACTGCGAGAAATGCCGGCCAGACTTTCATCACATTCGTTACAATCTGACGACTGGGTAGGTACTACGGGTCTTTGCGGATCGCAACTGAAATGGCCTCCTCTGACTACTACAGAATTAGAATCTAGGTATTCAACTAACATACAATATCTTAGGCGAAAATTCTCCACCTACTACAGCAGTCGGGCCCAGGAAGAGGAATCCGACAACAAGACGAATATACCCACAGAAGACATGGCGGGCGATGGCGGCGGCACAGACAGTGCGAAGAAGTATTGCTTCTGCCAAATGGAGATTTCCGACAACATAGTCGTATGCGACAACGATGATTGCCCGTACGAGTGGTTACACCGGGGCTGTGTCGGCGTCGAAACGGACCCCATAGGTGCCTGGATTTGCCCGGTGTGTACGGCCGCAGATAAAAGCGATCGCAACCATGTCTTCGACGAAATCAGGCAGCTTGCGGCAGGCGCCGCACGTGTTCGGAAAGTAGCAGAATATAACGCGAGGCTGAAGGTCAAAGTTGGTCAGGTGCTGCTCAACGATATTGCGAGGCTCAAGTTCATACGAGAAGAGCTCTCTGCAAGAGAGGATGCCCTGAAGCATGTAGGCACACCGCAAGATATCCCCGGAATGAATATCGAAGAGGGTATGGCCATAACAGCGGAGAATATTCACGTAGCAGGAGCGAAGTCGAGCGAGATGGGCTTGAAAGTGATCAAGTGGCCCATGGAAGAGACGCCTCATGAAGGAGAGGCTCCCAAGATTCGCAGCACGGACGCCGGAAGACTTCTTCAAGATGCGGGTGGTAAACTACAAGTGGTGGGAACCCCCCCTGGGGAAGAGGATCTTGAGATAAAACCGTTGAGCGAGGAGGAGCGATGGAAACAAAACGGCGGCGGCGGCGGCGATGGTGATGGAGATGACAGCGACGATGAGCCCATAATGGCCTCTCGCGGCCGTATGGCTCCGTCCTCTCGCGGTCCTATAGCCCAGTTTCTGCAAGAAGAGGAGAATCCCAAGGAACAGGAGGGTATCGGAGAAGATCTGTTGCGCGAACGAGAAAAGGCTCACATCGAAGAAAGACTTGCGCAGGGAGATGTGTTCTACGAGGGACAGCTGATTGATGTCCAAAGACAAGAGGAGCTCCATCGAGAAGCATGGGAGCAGGAGCAGGAAGAAGAGGACGAGCGTCGCAGGGAAGCCACGGTGGATGATCACTTGCGTAAAATCGAACTGCAAGAGCTTGGCAGCAGCGATGACTCGGGGGAGGAGGGTGATGATGATGAGGACGGGTCAGAAAATGAAAAGTCGGATTGAAGACGGAATTAGTATCCCAGAACCTCGGAATTATGGAATGTCCTTCTCCAATGAAATTATCTACTGTTAATATTGCCAATCCAGGGGTGGTGTCGGATAAGTCGTCTCAAACAAGACTTTCTTGAGTTCACCAAGCAAGGATTGCTCCACCTCCCCGATGAGAGCTGTCATGAATCTCTCTCTGACCAAAATCCGGGTTAGCAGCTCAATCCTCTCGCCCTCGTCGCAAAAGGTTGATCCCAGGCCCTTCTTCTGGGCATACTTGCCGTCCCGCAGGACATCTAGCTGCGCCTGTCTAGCGAGCTCCTCAACTTCCCGGATGCCTGCACAACCAACATCAGTCTGAACTGCCAATTATCATTACCAGTATGGGTTTATGTATGATGACACCAAGTTGGAGAAATTCTTACCGCATTCACGGATATACCCTTCGAAAAGGTCGTCAGTAGCATAGAACAAATTGGTACATGTAAAGTACCTAAGGTAAGGGTAATTAGTTTGAAGAGCAAAGTATATTACGTACCTGGTTCTTGAAACGCACGATCCTTTAGAACCATCAATATCCTTCTACCCATATCGTCGAAGGAGATTTTAGCCCAGATATTGATATCCGGCTTTCTTTTGGACTTGATGTCATTTAAGGCACTCTTGTACATTAGTTCAGCGAGCTTGGCAGGCTGAACAAGGTGGCGGACTGTGTGTGAAGTTAATACGAATCTCTTCAAACTCGCAATCATCTTGGCTGGAAATACTTTCTTCGAGCAATGATGTCTTCGGGCTCATCCTCAGGCCACATGGATGTGTTGCGGTCGGATTGGAGCATGTTAAACCGAGACCGCTTGAGATAGAGCCAAACTCGGTGTGCTGGGAGTCTCAGATATGCTTCGATGAGTAGATCGCGATTACGTTGACGGATGTATTCATCAACGCCCTGGGACCACGAGTCGATTTTCACTCTGAGTAGCCACATTAAATGGGTTTGCTCCATGTCGTTGACGAGTGTTGCTCCCAGTGAGCCGTCTAAATAATTACCATGTTCAAACTCTGGTTAGTACGTCGTCCCAGCTGGTGAGGTAGCAACAGTTATACTTCCTTTACGAGTCAGGGTTTTAAAAGAAGAGCAAATTAAAAAAGATCCTACCAAGAAGCCTATAGATTCGCGAAATGGGCGCGCCAGTTGGCAGAATGTCGTCGTCCTCTTCAATGGCTTCCATTGGCTCCTTGCCTTCATCAAGGTTCCTCTTCATCCTCCAAAAACTCCGGTGCTGTTCAGTGCGCATCTGGAGATACTTTTCATAACCACGCACCAGCGGAGGAGGGCTCTTGACCCAGACAGACTCTTTCTCAGACCCAAGAGAGCGTGACACCCTTTCCAGCTTTTTCAAAAGTGCCTCCTGCTCTTCCATGCCATCCCCGGTTATGATCTTGAGAAATGCGCATGGTGACGTCAGATACGACTCCAGAGTTCTTGTGAAGTTGTCTGGCGACTCGAAAACGACGCTGGTGCACGGGACGGCATTTTCGAGAAAAATAAAGTTGATGAGGTTGACGTGCTTGGTGTCAAGGGGGAAGAAGCGGAAGCAAAACTTGTGATCCTTTCTTTTGTTGCCGTCTTCGCCCACCATCAGCCGTATCTGGCCATCGACCACCTCAGTGTAGCTGTTCCGTGCCTTGGCAATGGGAAGGTCTTCCAAGAGGGACTTGATCCCGCGGCCGTATACTTGATCCAAAAGAAGGAACCTTTGAAACTCGCGGTCTTCTTTGATTTCTTCGACTCTGTCCTCCAGAGGATCAGGGAGCGTGAGGCTCCGAAGGACAATCATCAGCTTGGGAGATATGGGGGCGAATTCGTGGAGCGGAGTGTGCGCCGTGCCGCCAATCTCTCGAGTGTCTTTGTCTTGCACAAAGAAATTGGGGCCTTCAAAAACATTGTAGCAGTTGTCGGTCAGTATGAACTCTTGGTTGGCCTTGGAGGGTGTGCAGATGGCCATGTAGCTGCACTGCACATGGATGAGGAACCATCTGGCGTCGTAGCGGAACATGCGCTTGGGCAGTTCAGTGTGCCACTTTCCCTCTGGGTCCATCTTGAGTTCGATGATTGCTCTGATGTTGTCAAACCAAACATCTAACGGCCGCGTGAAGCCCTTCTCAGCCATGTATTCGCGCAACAGGTCCCTGTCGTCGGCGTTGTAGTCGTCCGCCGTCTCATGGTAGAAGCGGCGGTGAAAGGTCGATCCTCGGTACTTCATTATGAAGAGGAACTTGCGGACAAGATCTCTTTCATCACGTGTAATCCTACGCAGCTTTGTTAGTTTTTTTTTTCTCCCACGAAGTGGGAGTAATTAGTTGAACAGAGAAGATCGCATACCAAAGCCCATCCTCCTTCCGATCAAATGCCTTGACGATCTTCTGGAATACGATGCAGGCCTGGGCCTCAAGTTTTGAAAACATCTTCTCCACGTGTTGCTGCTGGCTGATTGGCTTGCTGTTGTCCGTGTACATGTTCATTTTGCCGAGGATGCGCTTGATCGGCTTTTCACAAATGACGGGCGGATCTGCTTGCAGGTCGAGACTACGTACTACTATATCGTTGGGGAACATTCCTTTCTCATACTTCTTTTTCTGTCCGCCCTTGCGCTTCTTGGGCGCCCCATCCTCGGGCATGTAGGGATGGGCAAAGTTTTTGAGGAGAAACTGTGGGACGAAATGCTGGTACATGGATGGGACGGGGACAGGTGCCGCCATCTTGAAGGGTGGAGGCGCGGTCGTTGCAAGGAGTCAGGAGTTGGAATGAAGGATGAATCCAGACCCGGGGTTGAGGAGAGTGAAGATGGGGGAATTCTGGGCGGACTCGCTGAGACTTCGATATCACATTTGCTCATGCGGGGGTCATGCAGTCGCAAGATTGAGGCCTAATTATAGCAGCGGGGTTGTGTCGCCAGATCACGCGTGCGCCCCACGATAAAAGCAGCATTCCCGACCCTGATTCGCCCCACGTTGGTCATACTCTTTGCTGTGTGGCCAATGAATCAGGCTCGTGCTTTTTGCCCCGGCTGGTTCCATGTCAACATGAGGCAGTGATTCTTACAGCTTGACAAATTTCCCTCTGAACACCTGCAAGTGGGAGTATAGAGGTTCAAACGGACATATTAAACAAGATATAAGACTAGAATAGTATGATATGCATGCCAAGAAGATCCTACAAGTAGGATTAGTAGCCAGCTCTGACTGAACGACTCCAAAACCCTGCCAAGATATACAGCTACTTGATCAACTATGAAATATCCTATCAGAGAAGCCAGGGGGCAAACCCCAATACGTAATTACCCAGGGTCTGAATTTATCTCTAAGCTTACTAAAACTTTGATTGAATCTTACCTTACCCAGCCATCCATCCAGGCACCGCTTGGTCCTGACTTAGCCCATTTGTTCGGAGTATGAGCGGAAATCGCCTCGCACTTATGGGTTCAGCTCCACTGTTGACAAAGTCCGCATCTCCGCAATTTGCAAGTCCGCAGCCCAGGACGAACTTATTACATTTCCGCGGCCCCTATATCAATAAATCAGTTTCCAAGTTCAAAGCATCATCGTTCATGCACACCTTTCTACATCTCGATCACAACTGGCAATCCCATCAACTACCTTCACCCCCCACCTCCTGACGTCAAAACACAATTTCCCATCATGTCTTCCTCCAATAAACTCAATATTCTCATTACAGGCTGCTCGCCAGGGGGAATGGGAGCAGCCCTAGCTGTCGCCTTTCACGCCGCCGGACATCACGTTTACGCAACAGCACGGAACCCATCCAAACTGTCGGCACTCCAAGAGCAGGGGATTGAGACGCTGTCTCTGGACGTGACCTCGGCGTCGTCCATCGCATCCGCCGCGTCGGCCGTCTCCTCCTCCCTCGCAAACGGCAAAGGCTTAGACATGCTCATCAACAATGCGGCAGGCAGCTACACCATGCCCATTGCAGACGCCTCGATAGACGCGGCCAAAGAACTTTTCGACCTGAACGTCTGGTCGCAGATCGCCGTTACGCAGGCCTTCATGCCTCTGCTCCTTCGGTCCGCCCAGTCCATGATCGTCAACCACACCTCGGTCGGGTCCAAAACTGCCCTTCCGTTCCAGGGCATCTACAACGCGTCCAAGGCGGCCCTCGCCATGCTCTCCGAGACGATGCGCCTTGAGCTTTCCCCGTTTGGCATTCGCGTCATCGACCTCAAGACTGCCGGGGTCAAGACAAATTTCATCAACAACAATAATGTCAACACCCGCGCCGATCGGCTGCCCGAGGGGTCGATATACAGTCCAGCTCGGGAGGTCGTCGAGGCGGCCATGAGCCAGCAAGGTCTCATTGAGAGGGGCATCACGGCGGAGCAGTGGGCTGCCGAGGTGACGGCGCTGCTGCTGGGCAAGAACCCGCCGCCTGTTATTTGGAGGGGCGAGAGCGCACTGGTGGCGCGGATGGCGGTCTCGATGCCGTGCAGAGGCTTGTTTCAGGGTTTTCTTAAGAAGATGACCAAGTTGGATGTTGTGGAGGATATCATAAAGGAGAGTAGGAGGATTGAGCCGGTTAGGTAGGTAGGCGGGCAGTTCGCAGGCTGCTTAACGTGGTGAGTTAGGATGGGTCGAACGGTATTGTTTGCATAGTACAAGTAATTGTTGAAGTAGTGGCGCGGGGGGGGGGGGGGGGGGGGTGGGCCATACCCCTGAACCCCAAAATGTCAGTTCACCCCCTTTTCCCATTTCCATCGGTGTCTGGTAAGATGCCGTCCCGAGGTAGCACTGATAATGTGAGTACATTAAGGTTTCAACCAAGTCCAAGTGTTGGTGATAACGCCCGCATATACGTCCCTATGGCCCGCATCTGGGGTACCAACGACGGCGCACCGCCCCAATAGGGGGAGTGGATCGGGATTTCGACCGGCTATGTGATCCGAAACTTGGGATCGTGGGGAACGCCCAGTACATACATGTAGGCAAGAAACATACCGTTGGAGGCCTGGGAAAACAAGAAACAAAAATACCACATGGATGTGAAAGTCCGAGGCCAACAGTCCAATGAAAATCGTATGGCCTGCTGCCCATGTGCACATAAGCCACATAAATGTTTTCCCTCTGCAGTCCCCGCTCGATAAATCTGACCAGACCAGGTTCTTCATGCTCAATCCTTGGGCAAATCCGCCGTGAGCCCATTTCTGACCTCCATGCACAGTTGATCGTTTTATCCACTTCGTCCTTCCTTTCCTTGGTCTTCTTTCTGGACACATAAGCTTCCATCCCCCGTCTCTCCCTCATCAAATAATTATTCTCCCATCTCGCATCCCAACTAAAGTCTTCCTGCTATATTTCCCGAACTCTCACGCACCAGGAACCAGTTGATCATGGGTTTCGACAACAGGATTCCAGCTGGTATTAAGGAGGTGGATGTCATCATCGCTGGTGGTAAGTCCCACCGCGAACGACTCACTCAACCCCCTAACTGACGACCAATTTTCCAGGCGGGACGACGGCTTGTGTCGTTGCCTCGCGTCTGTCGGACGCATTCCCAAACTTGTCCATCCTGATGATCGAGGGCGGTAAGAACAATGCCAATGTTCCGACCATCAGCTACCCTGCCTACTTCATGGCCCATCTCGCTCCGGGGAGCACAGCGAATCTCTTCTACAAGACGAACAAGTCTGCCGCACTGGGTGGTCGAGAGATCGTGGTGCCGGCAGGCGGCATTCTCGGCGGAGGCTCATCCACCAACTTCATGATGTACAGCCGAGCTCAAAAGTCCGACTTTGACTCCCGGGGCGCACAGGGATGGTCGGCGAAGGACATGCTGCCGTACCTAAAAAAGCTCGAGACGTATCATGGCGAGGATAAGAAGGGTGTCCACGGCCACGACGGCCCAATCCACATATCCCGCGGCACATACAACTCCAAGCGGCTCGAGGACGAGTTCATCGCCTCCGCAGCAAGAGTGGGCTGGAAAGAAGTGCAGGACGTGCAAGACCTCGAGACAGTCAACACGGTCGGCCGTGCTTATCGGTACATCTTGCCAGATGGCCTGCGCCAGGATGCAGCAACCTATTACCTTCATCCGCGCTTGGATGACGGCAAGCATCCGAACTTGCATGTTTTGGTCGAGTCACAGGCAACGCGAATCCTGTTCGACAACAAAGGCAACGCCAGCGGCGTCGAGTTCCGACCCAACCCGCTCTTCGGCGGCGACGCCAGCCAAATCCAGACTGTCAAGGCGCGGAAACTTGTCATTGCGTCTTGTGGAGCTTGCGGCACGCCTGGTCTCCTAGAGAGATCAGGCCTCGGCGACCCCAGCGTCGTCCTGCAAGCAGCCCGCATCCCTCTCGTTGCGGCCTTGCCTGGCGTCGGAGTTGGGTACGAGGACCACCACATGCTCCTCTACCCATACCACAGCGCTCTGGCTCCCACCGAGACACTCGACGCTCTCGTGTACGGCCGCATGGGCAGCCCCGAAGAGCTAATCAAGGCCCAGCACCCCGTGCTGGGCTGGAACGCCCAAGAGGTGCAGGGGAAAGCCCGCCCCACCGACGCCGAGGCCGCCGCGCTGGGACCCGCCTTCGAGCAGGTCTGGGACCGCGAGTTCAAACGCGTCCCCGACAAGCGGATGGTGGTGTTTACCGTTCTGGCCGGCTTCCCAGGCGACCCGAGCCTCGCCACGGGCGACCCCGGGCTGGCCATCTCCACCTTCACCGTGTACCCTCTATCACGGGGCCACGTGCACATCACCGGCCCGCAGCCCGAGGATCCTCTCGACTTTGAGACGGGGTTCTTGGCCGGTGAAGGTGGTGGCGGGGATGTCAAGAAGCACGTGTGGACGTACAAGAAGCAGCGCGAGGTCATGCGCCGCATGCCCTGCTACCGCGGCGAGATGGCCGCGTGCCATCCGCCCTTCCCGCCAAGCTCCCGGGCCGCGTGCGTGAGGCTGACTGACGGACCGCTCCCTGTTGATGCGCCTGATATCGAGTACTCGGCTGAGGACGACGCCGTGTTGGAGAAGTGGATCCGCGAGAATGTTGGCACGACGTGGCACTCGCTCGGCACCTGTAAGATGCTGCCGCGCGAGCAGGACGGCGTGGTGGATGCCAGTCTGAGTGTGTATGGTGTTGGACGGCTCAAGATTGCCGATATCAGTATTGTGCCACGGAACGTTGCTGGTAATGTGAACAATACCGCTTTGGCGATTGGGGAGAGGGCGGCGGATATCTTTATCAAGGAGTTGCGTTCGTCTGTATGAGCTACATTTCTATCTCGTGTGGTGCCAGGTGAAATCAAAGGCTCTATGAACACAAATACTGGTGGTAACCAAGAGCGAGCGACTTGAAGAGTCTTGTTATTTTGTGGTCCAATTTGTGCTTTTTTTCTTTTTCTTTTCTTTTTCTTCCTTAATTACTATCCCCATATTGACTCAATATTATGAGGTCTGTTCCTCCACGTTCAAGTTATCTAACACCGCCATGTCTTGTTCATCCAGCTCAAAGTCAAACACATCAGTATTGGCTCGGATCCTCTCTGGAGTTGCGCTCTTGGGCAGTACCACCCAACCCTTCTGCAAGCCATATCGGATGAGAACTTGAGCAGGAGACATGTCGTGTTTCGCAGCAACCTCGTTCACTACCGGGTCATCCATCTTGGTTCCTTCGGCCAACGGAGAGTAGGCCTGAACCACAATCCCGTTTTTTCCACAGTATTCGACCAAGTCTCGCTGTTGGCGCCAGGGGTGTAACTATATGTTATTAGCAGTATTGGTCAGCACACATCCTGCCGAATTAGGGGAGAGACGACCCCAAACTCACCTCAATTTGGTTGACATGCGGCGGCCAAACCTTGGCATACGCCTTCATTTCCTCAACATGTTCGATCCCATAGTTGCTGACACCGATGGCCCGAACCTTGCGCTCGTCATAAAGCCGCTCCAGCGCCTGCCAAACCTCCTTGCGGCCCTCCGCTTCTCCCCTGATATATGGGACGTGGATGAGAAACAGGTCAACATAAGCATCTGGTCCGTCGTCATGGCCAGATATTTTCTTTACACTCTCTGCCGCAAGCCGAAATGTCTCCTCCGGGGTCTGGCCACGGATGCCTTGCTTGGTCGTGACAA
Organism: Lasiosphaeriaceae sp. G1095; assembly: GCA_027569635.1. Taxonomy (NCBI): domain Eukaryota; kingdom Fungi; phylum Ascomycota; class Sordariomycetes; order Sordariales; family Lasiosphaeriaceae; species Lasiosphaeriaceae sp. G1095. The sequence goes on along the minus strand of JAPDFK010000418.1, from coordinate 700 downwards.
AGATGGCGGACCTGTCCAGCTCGGATTCTCGGACAACGGTGCCGACTTGCTCTTCGTTGCGGTAGAGCTGTGCCGAGTCGATCAGGCGATAGCCTGCGTCTAGCGCATGTTTGCAGGCCTGGATGCAGCTGTCTCCGAGAATTTGGTACACGCCGAATCCGAGGCGAGGGATTTGCACGGTGGTGGTGGTGCCGCGAAGGGTGACGGTGGCGGCGGTTGATGTGATTTTCTCATTCATTGTTGCCTACTATGTCTTGTTTTGTGTGTTTTGGGCAGTTGGTTGCTATTGGTGAAGAGTGGAAGTCGGGCCCTTCAAGTACCTTGGTTAATTACCGCGGTCGCAAGACAAAGTGACACCGGACTGTTGCAAACTGAAACAAACTGATCCTGGCTTCAGTCCTAATTAGTGAGTGACAATTAGCCGACACGGCTGCTCACCGTTTCCCCGTCAAAACCCCAGTCGCTTATTTGACTTAATTACGCGATTCAATATCTGTTGAGCAGCACTAGGTTGGGGGGGGGGGGGGGGGGGGGGGATTTAGTTTGGTTTTTTTGTACATTGTTTAAAAAAAACCAAAAAACCCGGGGGTGACATGTGTTGAGGGTACACCGGGTTTTGTTGTCAATTATTGCCCCGTTTGATAATTAATAGTAAGGGTAAAAATATTTTAAAAATGGAAAATATGTGGACAAAACTGTG
>JAPDFK010000417.1:0-36602 GCA_027569635.1 Lasiosphaeriaceae sp. G1095 | reverse complement strand
ACTGGTCCAAAAAATACCCAACCTGTACGGGGTTTCTTTTCAGTCATTATCCGCCTGTGGCCTGGTCCCCAACCGGGTTTATTAAAAAAAAAAACCCTTTAAAAAAAAAAACACATTTGGCGGCCCGCCTGCACCGTTTTTCCCAACATGTCCCATTTTTCCTTTCCATAAAAAATGAGGAAAACTTATGACAAAAATAAAATTTAAACCCCCCCCCCCCCCCCCCCCCAAATCGCCCCTTTTAGTATTCGCACACCGCCGTTATGCGCCAGCCCATTGTGATGGAAGAAAAAGGCCCAAAACCCCCAATGCTACCCACAATGGTAAAGGGGTTGGGTCAGACGGACAACAAAATAGAGAACTTATACACCCAGGCCAATAACGGCGATTGTTATGGACAACAAGGCCGAGAATGTGAGCAACCCCCGACTAGGGCGGACATCTGTGGCGGCGTCCTTCACGGCCGCAGCGCTTGTCGATGTTACAGTAGGTTGTGACGACGACGACGCCGCGCCAGCAGCGCTTGGGGTGATGGTGGTTGTCGGCCCGGATCCAGGCCCAAAAGGAAAGTCGAAACTCAAAGTCGACACGCTCACGCCGCTGGGTTGGATGGTGATAGTTTCGTTCCCAATGACCGTTGTGGTTGTGCCTGTCCCTGGCCCGACTGTGTACGTGATATTGTTGATCACCACCACAGACGGCCCAATCTTGGTGATAGTTGCACCGCCCACGACGGCAAACTGGGTTTCTGAAGACTTGGCACTCGCGCCCCCTATTGTGGTGTCATGGGCTCTTATGCCTCCTGGCCCAAGTGTGATTGTGTCGTTGTCAATGACGGTTATGATGGATGCGCCAGATATCCCGTAGGTTATGGTACTGGCGTGGATGACGACCACTGACCGCCCGATTGCCGTGATGAGTTCTCCGCCGACGACAACAATCTCGGTTGGCGAGGGGGAGGCCGGCGGGATGGTCAGGGTCTGGCTGCCGGCCGCGATCGCGCTCGGCCCGATGGTGAAGGTCTGTCCACTTACCACTACTGTTGCGGGGGCGGCTTCAATTTTGAAAGTGGTGCCCCCAATGACTGCCACGGACGAGCTCACAACGACAGAGACCCCGGCTAAACTGGTGGCTGTGGGCGGCGGCGGCGTATAATAACCCCCTGTTGCGGCAGGCCTGTCGACGGTGGCGCCAGCTCCAATGACACGGGTAGGATCAATAGTAAAGGTTTGGCTGCTAATAACCACAACCTGCGTTTTTGCCGTCGGATTATCAGTTATGGTGTTCCCGTTAATGACCACTGCCGTGGGCTGTACCACAACCGTGACTGGGCTGTTGGGAGGAGCGTGGACCGCCAAGCTTGTTCCGGGATTGTTATAGGCAGGAGTCGTGATGGGGCCAGCATTACTCGTGGGAGATGCATGGTTATCCCGCGTCTTGGGCTCCTCAGAGACGCCATAGTTGGGCGTTTCGATGCTCTTGTATACGACGGCCGGGTTCTTGTCCGTGGTAAGGAAGACGATGGTATTGGTTGGGAGCGGTCTGACTGTTGTGCCTGAGTTTATTCCGAACCCATAGCTGGCCGTCGACGTTGTGACGGTGCATGTTATGTATTTGGAGTTTGTTCCGGTGGATGAGCAGACCGAGATGGTCATGCGCGGCGGCGACAGTGGCTCCACACACGGACCGGGCGGTGTAGGTGTTGAGATGGGAGCGAAGGGTTGGGTATAGTCAGATGGATTTCCATACCATGTAATTGTGCTGGTATGAACAACCGACCAACTTGTGAGCACGCTCAGCGCTGAATCTGACGCCTGGCAGTATGATATTGACGACAAAAACGGTGCAGATGAGCTCCACGTCTGGTTTGAGTAGCGGGTAGAGGTCACCAGGGTCGTGGGACTCGGACTCGGGCCAGCCGCGGTGCTCGAGGGACCAGCCTGCCATGTCGAACCTGTGCCTGGAGCTGGAGCTGGAGAAAACGAAACGGCGCTACTGTCAAAACTGATTGCGCCGCTTTGACTCACGACTATCGGCACTGTAGTTATTCTTGGAGGCACTGGTGGGCCGCGTGGTGGCGGTGTCGCTGCAGCCGCAGCCGTAGCCTTTGTCGTTGTCGTCGTCGCCACTACTGGAGTCGACGTCTCGGCCTGTCCCGGCGCGAACGTCCACCCCGGATCGGCTGACGGGGTTACAGGAGCCACAGGGGCCACTGGTGGGAGTCCAATGGTCAATTCCGGAGTGTCCTCCTCCATAGGCGGAGGCCCTGGGACCACCGACCTGTTGGGCGCGACGGATACCCGTGACGGCACCACAGTTCGCGTGGGGGCGTTGACATCTGTCGTCAATGTCCCGCCCGAATCGTAGACTCCTGGATAAACATATTCATCCTCGGGCGAAGAAGGGCTGGCTGTTCGTATGACGGCGGCACCAAGTGACCCTCCAGATTTGGTCGTCAAATCGACCGAGGCCGGACTTACTTGCACTGCGCTGGCCGCTGAGACTGTGAGCTGGGCCGGCGCCGCTGATGAAGGCACGGGCACGGGCACGGCACTTGGCAGACTCAACGCAATGGTGACGCTCCCGGCAGAGACCGTTTGATTAGTGTTGTTGAGTATCACATCTCGGTTTTCAACTCGACCTATTATCGGTAATTATAACGTCAGTCAGTATTAGGAACCACTGATGGGAAGGAAGGTCTGCAGCGGTACTAACCCCCCAAAACTGCGTCGAAACCAAGGCTGGAAAGCACTGCGGCGAAGAGCAGCACTTGCTTGCCTAGAAACATATTGTCTAGGCTCGGCCAAGTCTAGTCCTGAGAGTTGTTTGTCCGCCCCGTCCAAGCATCTGAGCCGAAAGACAGCCCGTGAAATCGTCACCAAGAAGATGCCATGGCGGTTGCGTCCGACGGTGAAGTCACGAGGAGGAAACACTGGCAGCCAGAAGGGAAAAAGGCTGGCAACATGGTGAGCCGCGTGAGGACTCAGGTGGTGCAGAACGGGTATTATTGAGTGTCCGGAGCTGGACAGCAACGACCCTCCACCTGGGAATTAAACGTCTCACCAGAGCTCCAGAGGCAACGCTGGGAATTTACTGTGTAATAAGGTAGGGACAGGGGCAGCTTGCACGCTAGCTTTTAAGGCTAATGGTGCACTGTATTCCGTAGGTTGATTTCATTTGAATGCCGACCACGTATGGACGGACATCAACAAGTGGGCGATCGGGAAGCGACCTGTGGTGTGTGGGCACTCACTGCGTTGCTACCGAGGGTTGAAGAGAGTGCACCCAAAGGGGTTGTTGTCAGCGAAGAGGAACTGTGAAGAGCCGGGTGGCTCCCTGCTCGGCCTGCCCATCCCGAGGGGACGGGGCTAACGGGAATCATTGCGAAGATCCTCCATTGGCCAGTGTGCAACCCCAGACACGCCAGCTGCCGATGGCCGCCAACAAGTAACTCCTCTACACTAGGAACATGCTTTGTCTGGTCTTGGACAAGACCTCCCGTTGCGGTCGATTCCGGACTGCCTTGGGCCCCCCTGTCCTCTGGGCCCCTGGCTTCCAGTTCTCGTCGACTGAGCAGCAGCAGTGGTCCCCTCGGACAGAGACAGGACGTGTGGCTGAAATAAGATAGGCGCGGCGGGGAGCTAAATGATGTGCATGCAGTCGATGGCACCTTGGCGAGTTGAGGTCGCCGACTCGTTTACACTCAACACTATACTCTCTCTATGCCGGCCAGCCAAAAAGACTGCAGATAAACGGAAGCGGCGGATTTGGTCTCAGCCCACGGTTTTCATTGCAGTCAAATCGCCTGCCCTCGTCATTCACCCGCCGCTAAGCCAATCTTATCCATATCTCAACTGATCGGAACCCACCCCTTGGCCAAGAGCAACAAAGACTTTGGTGTGGGTGGTGCAGCTATGTAGTGTATCCTTAGTTGGTAACCAGTAGCTGAACACCATTGTTTTTTCTTTTTGGTTGCTCGGGGTAGGGTGAGGAGATGCAATTTCACCATGTTTATGCCAGCTCAGAGGGTGGATGTGCCCTGGCTCCACGGCTGGAAACAATCCATTGGCCGAAGGGCAATGCTGGCTCCAAGCCCCGACAAAGCCTGCCATGAATGGAACGATGACGATCCATCGAAGGACAGGGAAGGCAGGTATCGGCAATTGGTGGCTGATGAGCAGCCTGCCGACCAGCCGACAGGTGGAATCAAGGGCTGGCTGGCATCTCGATCAAACTCGGATGGGACGAGATGGCGAATGCTTGACCGGTGGAACTTGACTGAGTCTCCTCTCATCAGTACTCACTCACCATTGCGTTCCTGGCTTTGCCTCCCTAAGGTGGTGATGTTTTGTGTTCATTGTTGTCTTCGTCCATTTACACTCGCAATCCATGTATGAAAGCAGAAACCTGCCCCGATGGCTTGGCTTGCACTCTCGTCTCGGCTTCTCCAGAATCCAACGGCTCCGACTCGCTCGTTGTGGGAAACGCTGGAGCCAAACCCACGGTAACATCAACAAGCCTCAGACTTGCATGCGTCAATCTGCCCGTATGGAAATGATTTTGCAGCCAATGAGACCTCCCAGCAAGCGAGACCACGAGGCAACAGCTGGACAAGAGGAGGTCGTCGGTGGCGTCTGGCGTTTTGGCAGGTCGAGACTGAATGCCTCTTCCAAGTCGCAACCGACTGATTCTTGGCAGGGCAATGCAGAGAACTGCATAGGAACCTGGAAGCAAGTAACGTTGGCGCCAGCCGGGAGATCTTCCTTTTCTGACTTTCCAATTTTTTCCCCTCTGTGCATCCCTACTTTTGTTCTTGTGTGCTTGGTCAAGATTGGCTTGCTTTGTGCGAATCAATATAGCTATTCAGTATGGTTTTTGGGAAACCAGCAAGTTTTGAAACGCCTTCCCCTTTCAGCGAGCCGGGGCACCAGACATGCTTGTTCTGCTTGGTCGCGATATGCGATGCCGTCAATATAAATTTTCAGGCTCAACGTTGCACATTGCACAGGTCTTATCCCAGTGCCGTGACAACCGAGTTTGTCTTTGTGTGTGTGGGGGGTGGTGGTTGGGATGCGCCGTCTCGTCGTCCAGCCCCGTCAACAAGGAGTGCGAACGGAGTGGTCTGGGCCGCGAGGTATAATAACCAGCACCAGGTCTGTGAAGCACACGTAGACGACGTTTGCTGACGATGGCTGAGAAAACAGACATCGGGGGAAGGTAATTAAGAGTGACCGTCATGTGGCACGGCCTGGTACGGGCATGCGCTTGCTTGAGGGTGTCGGCAAAATCAAGCCTTCAATTTAGCCAGAGTGGTCTCAACTTCTCAGTGGTGAAGTATATTGCGTCTGCCGTGTCTGATGCATCCTTCGTGCCTTGTCAGGTCATCCTTCTTCCCTTGGTGCCCTCAGCCCGTAAGAGCAGGTCCAGGTCGGCATCGAAATGAATGTGGCCAATTTGCCTGCATTGCCAGCCAACCTCGACATCCGTCTTTCAATGGGATCGCTATCGACTGCGAGCATTTCAGATTCACGTGGTTTTCATTTGGCTGGTGAAGCGGTGATACTATCAAACTTGAAGGTAATTATTTCTTTTTCCTTTGCGGCCGCTTGAGACGCCCAGGGGGTTAAGTTGATGATGGGCGCAAAATATCGACCGTGATGCAGGCTGTTGAGCTGAGTTCAAGATGTCAAAATGGAGAGCCAGTGGTGGTGGCTCCTGGTGAAGCACTTCTCTCCGCCTGCGTTGCCAGCTTGTTGGAAGCCTTCGACGCCTTGGAAGCCAAGACCGTCCGGCCCTTTTTCCCCGGCACTTTTTTGATGCATGTTCCTTCCAAGCGAGTGCCCCTCGCAATATCGCTTTCCCCATTCTCGCGACCGTTGCTATTTCTCAGAAGAGGCCGGATCCTTGTGCGCGTGGCACTCGGTTTCACCGCACGGACAAACTCACCTAGTGTAGAGGAAGATATCGAAGCAACATTTGAACCATCTTGTAGAGTAGATTCGTCCAAACGTCCCTACTTGTACTTGCTGGACCAGCCAAGGCCATGTAATTGTCAGGTGAACGAATGACTGACACCTAGGCTGGGAGGTGAGTACTGTACATTACCCTACAGGCACACATGGCCGTGCTGGGATTCCACGTTCCCTCCCCCACACACTCCACACGGCACCGACGGTGGGCTAGGCCCTTCGAGGCAGGGCGGAGGCACAACACACGAACGAGAGTAGCCCATTCAAGCAACCTTGTCGTGCCTGTTGGCACATGGACACAGATCGGGCAATTCTCTGGCTTCTCGAAGGCCAGGAAGGTCAGATCCTTCTCCATCCTCAAGCCTAGTCTCGGGAGTTAGTCAGCCACTAGTATAAAGAGAGGAGAGCATCGTCTTCCATCGAATTGAATCATATTCTTATCGAGACGACGACTCGAGGGTCGCGTCGGTGAGTGGTCCAAGACATATGTTATCGCCATGTTAGGGTCCTGCTGCGCTTCATTTGGCCGCAATTAACAGGCGGCTTTCCCATGGCAAACTGCCGGGAGGAGTGGGGACCTCGGAGGCTGGTTGTTTTGTCTTGAGAGGTCCCCGTCGCGTAGATTTCTAGAAGAGGGGTACGCTGCGCTGTGGACGATGGCGTACCAAGTTTAAGCATGTTGCTGCCAGAAATCTGCTGCTGTGGACTGACGGAGGGGACAGCTCTTTTAGCCAGCGCAGTCCTGAGTGGCCACCCCCTGTTGCTCTTTCCTCCCCTGTCCCTGCTGTCCCTTGCCCCCTTGCCCTGCTCCCCCTGTAAGTGGAAGGCGGGGACGGTGGACCGACCGTTCTTTCCGCACTACACTAGCTAGGACATGCTAGGACTAGGGGTGGCTCCCAATCGTGCTGTGAAAGTACGGGACGGTGGAGAGCCAACTTCCCAAGATTTGATGATTCAAGTCGAGAAGAGCTGCGTAGCGCAATAGACCGAGCCATGCCTCTCGCGCTCCCGTCTGGGCTTTGGTTGTATGCACGCAGCAGTCGCAAGTTAAGTTAGTAGCAAGCAAGGCAGGGAATAATACAGTGCTGTTTAATACGCAACGTAAGACAGCCACTCAGAGCTCATGATATAGAGAGCAAGAGGGAACTTTTGATAGCCGGGGTCCAGTCTAGCACCCGCTGATCGCTCACTCACTCAGTCACCCGTTCACTCCTTCCCTCCAGCATCTCAGCGTCCCAAATTCAAGCATTCGATCCATTGTCCCAAGCCAAGCAGGGCAGCCGCACCCCCATCCCATCCCCATCCTTATCCCTATCCCTCCTCCCCAGCTACCTTCCCGGGGCAAAAGATCGAATTCCGTGACCCGACTGGTCCGACCCCATCCCATCACCCATCGCTGGATCTTGCCCCATCGACTTCCACCCAACGTCCCACCAAAGGGTGCACCCGCATGCCCGCCGCCCAGCCCAGCCCAGAGCACCGTCACAGCACAAGCAAACACAAACGCACGCGCACGCGGACACGTACCTCAGCGTTCTTTTCTCTCCTCTTTGTGTCTTGTCCTGTCCTGCCAACACCACTCCTGCAGCCTTCCTTGCTGGGGCTACATCCAGGAACTGCGAACCATCCATGTCCAGCGGCCCAGGTGCAACTGTTCAAACACTGGCTTAACCATACAACAACCCCATGGCAAATCGAGGCGCCATCCCAAGTGTCTTAGGACCTCAGTTCTAACCTCGCCCCAGCGACGCCCGTCCAGGTGAAGGGTGCTGCAAAGATGCGGCTGCCCTACCTTGTGGCCGCAGTCGTCTGTGACATCCTGCTGTTGTCCGTCCCAGGAGTCGTCGCCGAACCCGAACCCGAGGCGCTATGGATCCAGCCATCTGGCGAGTGGTATGTTGTGTGCAGTCGTGCTTATGCTCGTCCTCATGCTTGTCTTGCGCATTCTGACCGTGTGTCTTTGTCGTATAGGGGTGGCATCGATGGCAACTGGTCAAACTTTATGTTCGCCGTGGGAGCTCCAGCCCAAATAGTTTACCTGACGGTAGCTACGGCCCTCTCCGAGATGTGGGTTGTCGAGACGGGTGGTTGTTCTCCAAGTGAGTGTCCTGCCCAAGTCATGAATCGCCCAAGCGCTTCTTTGTTGACTCGAGAACCAAGCTCAACTCTGCATCGACGCCCGAGGCGGCGTCTTTGATATCCCATCGTCCGAGACATGGCGATCGCTAGGAAACTGGCAGCTGGGTATGGACTATACCGGCATGGAAGGCAATGGCGACTATGGCCTGGAGACGCTCGCTTTCGTCAACACGGTCACGAGCATCGCAACCGCCGTCGATGGCGCCCTGGTAGCCGCAATCAACACCACCGACTACTATCAGGGTTTCATCGGCGTCGGGGTGACCCAGGGCAGATTTGGGGCCAACTTGACAAACCCCCTGATTTCCCAGCTGGCCGAGACTTACGGTACTATTGCCAGTCACAGCTACGGATACACAGCCGGTGCATATTACCGCAACAGTAAGCAAAAAAAAAACCCCTGGTTTCATGGCCTCCTTTTGCTGACGTACAACTAGGCCCTGGCTCTAAAGGCACCGGGGTAGTCGCATCTCTGACATTAGGAGGCTATGACACGATGCGCTTTGTGCCGCACGAAACAAAGTTCGTTCTCGACGCAGTGACTCGCCAGCCCACCGTCTTTCTTCGTGGCGTTACTGCCCAGGTGAAGTCCTTGGACAAGGCACCAAGTAACTGGACATCAACATCCCAGACGCTACTGGGTATGAACGATTCTGTCAGAGCAATCATCGACACATCGACACCTTACCTCTGGCTTCCCACCGAAGTATGCGACCGCTTCGCTTCTGCCCTGAATCTGACTTGGAGGAACGATCTTGGAGTATATGTCTTCTCAGACAAATCCCAGTATACCCGCTACCAGTCGGATACAGACCTCTCTTTCATCTTCTCGGTATCCAGCTATGACAACAGAGACGACTTCGGACAGCCACTTGATACACCCGGGGTTGTCAACATTACTCTTCCCCCCGCTGCATTTGCGCAAACGCTTCGTTACCCATTTAAAAACGTCATCCAATGGGGCAACTCCAGCATTCCATACTTCCCTCTAAAGCGGTCAACTAAGGAGGTAAATAACAATCAGTACATCATTGGACGCGCCTTCATGCAGGAGGCATACCTTATTACCAACTACGAGATTGGCAAGTTCTCGCTTCATCAAGCTGCGTTTCCACCGAAAGCTTCGTCAAATTATGCGTTGAAAGGTATCGAGAGGCCCCCTAACAGCCCATACCCGCCGTTCACTCCTCCTGATTCTGGTAGTGGAGGTGGGCTGAACAAAGGCCAGACGGTGGGAATTGTGCTTAGCGCATTCGCGATCGGCAGTGTTCTCGGCCTGATCCTATGGTTATGCTGCCGGCGCAGGAAGAACAAGGCGAAGAAGCGTGGCGAGCAAGCTGAGGACAACAAGGCCGATACCAAATCGGTAGACTACGAACCCATAAGTCCAGTCAAGCGGATGTTTTCCAAAATTACGGGAAGAAAGAAATCGAAGAAGGCGGCAAAGAAGCTAGACGTGCCAGACGTGCACGTACACGAAGTTGATGGCAGCAGTGCACAGCCAGCTGAGGTTGGGGCCGATGCACAGCATCAGCTCTTCGAGCTTCCTGTGCCGCCAGAACCTGTCGAGCTAGACTGTAACGATATTGGGGATGAAGACACGGAACTTGGTGTTGATAGCGCTCAGGATCTCAGTGAATACGAACTGACCAGAAGAAAGCTCGAAAGGCAGCTCCACGGGCCAGCACCGACGTACTCGTTAACGGAAGACCATGGAAAGTCAATTCAGGATATAAGCCATGTGGCTCACTATCGCCCAGCTGACGAGCCGTCCCCGGTATCATCACCTACATACGCTAACACCAACTCGCTCCCGGATTCGCTTCCCTCACCCTTGACAGTGCATCCGGATTGGGCGGCACGCATGTTTGACTTGCCGTCGCCAATGACAGTTGCACCCACCGTCCATTCACTCCGACTTCCTCCCAGCGGGTCAATCTCCTGTTCTGAGCCGGGCTGCAGCTACTCGCCGGTCTCGCCTCGCTCGCCAAACTCCCCACAAACGTTCGCTCCGTCATCTGTCACCTATTCAAACTCTAGCAATATTTCACCTACCTCTCCTATTGGATCCATGCGGCTGCCGTCTCCGACATTTCAACGGACCCCCATCGACCCGACCCGGGTTGTTTGTCTCGGTCCATTGCCAGAGGGCGTGCAACTTCCCAACCAAAGGTCGATACCACAAATAGTCACCCCAAGCCGTCGCAGAACTGATGCTGGTTCTTCTTCGACACGTCCTCCGAGTGGCTCACTTGCCGCTGGGTCTCTCAAACGTTCACGCTCCACAACCCGAGGCTCAAACGAGTCTTTGGGCAGTAACTTTACCGTGGAGGAAGAGAACCGACTCCAAGGGGAGGTGAATGTGCCTGGGGAGCAGCAGCAACACCAGCGCACAAGAGAGTTACCAGACGAGGACATTTTCCCTCGGAGTCCACGGAGTATGGAGCGTATCGAAGGCGGTTCCGAATTGGTTCATGTGCCGCAAGTGGCCGATAAACGCTACAGTTGGGAGCCAGATCCGGATCGGAGGTGATGCCGATAAACCAACATTATTGGCAGGCGATCCAAATACGGCGTCGATATTTTTCCGCGGATGATCTAAACCGATCTCTTCTCTTATACATTCCTACACACGAGACCAGAGTGCTGCTCTTAGTCCAGGCAACAGGTGGTGTGGCCTTTCTTTTTGGCATAAAGCCTTCATCCTGACTATATTTCTGCTTTGTTGTCATTTTATCTGACATATCGTATATACTACACGGAGTTTCTTTGGAGTGGATCGGGGGATAACGCTGCGTTTGGTCACTACGATGATCACCCGGTTGGGTGCTGGGAGGGACATCGGCGTTTTGGGAGCTTTCCTTTTTTTCCCCTTTTTCTTCTCTTCCTAGTGGCTAACATACAAAATGGTCTGTGGCATCAACGGGTTTGGACGACGAATGAATAGGATGGTCGGACATCCAGATGTTGGCTATGGGCCAGGCTAAATGCCCCCCTGCATAGAGACAAGTTTTTCCTTGTTTTGCACTGAAGATTAGAAGAAAGTGGCAGTGATAACACTGTTTGAAGGATATATTCGTTGTCAAGTGGAGATGCCAAACAGACACTCGAAGGGGTGAAATACGGATGGATATCTTTGGTATGAAGAGGGCAAAGTTGAAAGCCCTACCACTACCTAGCTTTGTGAAATTGGAAGAAAACACACACCAAGTGTATCAACGATTTGGTGGAATGAAATACAATAAAAAAACAAAGAGAATCAGCTTGAATAAATTGAATCACAAAGAACTGGTTGCCAGAATTTCTTATCTGGTTCGTTTGAGTGCCTAGGTAGCCATTGAGGCATGCAAGAACATGGGCGAGATGAGGTACGTTTGTCTACTTAAACTTAATGAATTATCAATCAATTATACCATTGCCTTTGAACCACCCCCTATTCGAGCACCCAGGTAGTAGGCTTGGCAGGGTAGGTCGAGAAAGTTGAATCAGATCGGGGAAGTGAACCTGCCCTGATCGGTCCCTAATTCTTGTAGTTACCTGAGTTCCTTTGCCCCAGGATTACCTTACATGTAATATTAGTTAGGGAGACATGACAGGGAATCACGAAATCGTGTTTGTCTCCTCCAAGAGTTTGGGTACGCAAATGGATGAAACGAATACCAACCACGTCGTCGCCGCCCCCAATAATCGAGATTTCGTGCAAAGATCATATTCTGCCATCCACCCCCCCTTTTCACCAAGTCTCCTGCCAGAAAGTGATGTTCCTCTTATCGTCGAACCACTTCTCTGCGTCGTTCTTGGTTCCGGCAATCCTCGCAGCAACGATCACGTCAATGAGAGCACTCCGCACCGCCCGGGGCATGCGACCCGAGTTTCCACAGACGACTATGATGGGGTTCTGCCGCATGATATCGCCAACCACACTTGCTTGCTTCCTAATCTGGTGCTGGACGTAATTCTTCTTGGCATCAGGATCGTAATCTGGAAGATTGGCTAGTGTGTTGTTCCACTCGGGCGTAGGCAGCGGCCACACGGGAACTCCTGGCTCGTGGGCATGGGATTCAACCGGATCCCTTGAAAAGGCGGGATAGGCGTCAATGTACGGGTTAGCGGCCCATTCCTCACAGAAGTGGAAATCCGCGACCTTGCTGCGGCATCCGAAGAACAATTTGACCGGGCCCGGGTTTCGGTATAATGAGCGGTCTTCAACGAGGGCCCGGACAGGGGCAATTCCGGTGCCGGTTGCGACGGCAATGACAGGGCGCTTGACAGAAAAATCGTCAGTGATGATAGCGGTACTCGGCGCCCGCTTAAAGCCAAGAGTTAACTGGGTGCCCGGCTGGAGGTGCTTGATGTAGCGAGAGCAGAGGCCCTGCCGAGGCTTGCGAATAATGGTCTTGTACTCGACGAGCGCAACTAGGATCTCGAAGTGAATGACGAACCCATGACCCCCCTTAAGGGTCTCTCCGCCGTTACATATGCTAAACTCTCGGCCTCGGATGATGGGAAAGAGGTCAAGGACTCTCTCAAAGGGTATCTTGACACCGGGGAAATCGCGCAGTAGCTCGAGGATGGTGCGGCGCGGACGCGAAGTATAATCATAGTACTCTTGCTCATTGCCGGGCTTTGTGAGATCGCGAAGGCGCTCTATCTCCATGGGCTCGGTGGTGAAGTGTACCAGCTGTTTGATAAAACTGCGCTTTGGGATTGCCGTGATGTCCAAGTTGTGGGTCAACAAGCTTCGCAGGGTCGATTTGCCCTCATCGATGTAGAGCTTCTTCGGGCGAATAAGGACTCGTAGGTGTGGCGGACTAGTTGTTGCCGCGGAGTGGTCCCATTTGACGAGTCTGTCCGCAACACGCTCCCACTTCATCAAGTAGATCAAGGCCTGGACGTCTTCTGGGTAGTTTTTTGGGTAGACAATGAGGGTTGAGCCAGCAGAGAACTCGGGAAAGGCCTCCCTATTAGAGGTGAGGACGTCAAAACTCAGATGGCGGACATCCTGCCAGTGACTCTCGGGTGTGAGTCGCTTGTTTTTGGATAGCCTGGCGATAAAACAATCGGGGATCGGGAGTAAGTCGGGAGGGGGAAGGCCATGGATTACCGATGTTCCCTTTTCGAGAAGATACTTCTCCGGGTGATCCTTGATAACGTTGTCTCTGTCCAGCGTCTCGACGGAGCGACCCGTCTGATTCTCCCATTCTTGGCTCTCCCGCGCTATATGAGCTGGGAATGTCCCCTTCGTTCGGTCTAGATCTTCGCGATATTGTTCCATGACAGATCTGGGGTGGTCGACGTGGGTACGGTCTGCGCTCTTGGTTCTGGTTGCAAGGAACTTGCGCTCCTCCTCTTGCTCAGCGAGCAATCGCGTCTTTGCGTCAGGCTCATCGGCGGTTTCCATGGCGTCCGTTGGAGGCGCTAGCTGAAGCATATATTTGGGCGGAAGCTGGGCGTCGTCAGGGATGGGCTCGATGCCGTCTGGTAAAGGGTATCTGGTCACAAGCGCCGTCCTCAAGTCTTGGTGCCAGGGAAGATAGACGCTGTCAATGCTATGTCCGGAGAGGAGGCGTCAGCATGGGAGACGCAGAAGAAGCATCCGCTTGGATATGTTTGACCCGAAGGCCAAAAGGGAGAAAGAGGTGATCTGTGTAGCAGAAGGAGGGGGGGGGGGATGTTCTCCGATGTTGGTTCGCATCCCGCGGTGATTGATGGATGATTGTGGAACAGACAGCTGCAGCGAGGTGGGAGCCTTACCCGTCATCATGTCGCTCGTCTGCTTCACCTGCCCGAAAAAACTCAGACGCCCCAAGTTGCAAGAGCCGAACTCGCAGCTTCCTCGCAGCCCAGTTAAATCTAACACGCCATTGATCAGTCAATAAGGGCAGGAGCCTCGGGACAAGTACGAATCAACATCGGATGGACGCACTTTGGATAAGAGCTATCGCCTAGCCCGAAAATAGTGAACCTGAGCGCCCCGAGACAGTTTGTATTGTTGAGTTTTTCTCGCCTCAAGTTTTTCCAAAACTTGGCCGTGTTCTTGGGCATGTCACCCTGGCCGGCTGTGGATGTGACAAAAACAGCCAGCGTGAAGCGCAAAAGGTCGGTCTATAGAGGTTAGGAGAGTGTTAACTTTTTCTTGGATTTGGTTGATTGCTTGATACAAAGTTTGTGCAAGACCGTTTTGTTTGCACCCGCGTGAGACACGGAAATAAACCTACCAGTTTGAAGCCATCCATCTCGTCCACCACGACTTGGAAATGCAGCCTCTCGGCCATATTGCCCAACTCAACAGCAATCTCCTCGGCGTTCCCAGTCTCGGAGCCATATAAAATAATCATGCTTCGGTCCTTTATTACAAGAGGCTGGGCACTATGCCCAACCCCTTTTGCGTCGGTCATGGAGTGCCTGTTTTAGGAGCACGAAGTGTGTTCGTTTCAGTTCAATACTAAAATAAACTCTTGGGATGCCCTTTTCTTGCTTCCGACAGGAGGGTATCTGGAATAGCCTTGGTAGTTGCCTCGGTACCCAAAGCAGCGGTGAAGTGCCACAAATGTGTAGATCTACCACAGTGCGCGGGCGGTATTTAGACTGGCCCAGTATCGGTCTTGCGAGTCTTGGATGCAATAGCCCCCCTTGTTGAAGTGGACGAGGTGGACTGACTGTTAGCCATGAAACCGCAGTAGTCGAACCAGCGGTTGAGGTTATAAAATGGAAGAGTGGGGTGAACCTTGGGCCCCTGCTGGTGTGGAAAGGCCAACATAAAGCTTGCTTAGCCGTTAAGGTTGCTGTTTTCGGTTTTACTGTTCTCAACGGCGGGAACCAGAACCCTGTGACACCCGAGGGTATCGCGCAGCAACCCACAAGAACAAACAGCAGACGTTGTGTTTAGATGGAAGAGGGGGGTGGCGCTGCGGGGACCCGACCTGTCAACATGAAAAGTCATCCATGCGAGTTCTAAAAGACGGTTGGGCCCGAGATCGGCTCCAGAATCGGGCGCCAACAGTCTCCAGGACCAGCATCGAACACGGCGACGTTTATTGAGGGTGGTTCGGTGTGCTTCGCCCTAATTATATATCTTGAACAGATTCCTATCCACATTGGTGCGATCCATGCAGTTTGACGATTTTAATCTTGCAACTCAAAGCCAGGGGACCCTTGTGATGCCCTCCACATGCTCCACTGGTGCCAGCTGGCAGGCAGCTGCTACCGTCGATATAAATGATGAAAGCATGGAATGTGGAACAAGGGAGAGGACAAGTCGTTCAGCTTTCCATCGTCAATACGGAAATAAATATTACGTTATTGTTTAGATAGCAAATGCCAGCCCTCTATTTTAGTCAGCTCACAGTTGGCTTATGTCCGGCCTTTCCCTCGTCGACAATCATGGCACATTTGGCCAAAAACTTCCAGGTTGTTGTTTCGAAGCTCACAGGTCAATGTGAGCCTCCTCAAGCTTTCACCCATATCGTTAACCAAGGATTGGCGAAGTTTCCATGATCTTCAAGACTGACACGTCCTTTCCGTTATGATCGGCAGTTTCCCCTTCTGTCAACAAAATCGAGTTCAATACGAGCTAAAATAAAGGGAGATGGCGTACGTTCATGGCATGTCTCCGTTACACCGTTGGTGAGCGGGTCGGGGGTAAATATGCTCAGCATAAGCCCATCGGCCTCAACGGGGTGAACAGCATGAGCACATCGGATCACTTTCTCACTGACCACAACGCCATCAATGTTTCCTTCCTTAACAAGCTCCGCCAGGACCTTTTTGAGGTCTCGATGGGTACCTTGGGGTCGACCCCCGCGCATTCAAAGTCATCGATCTTCTTGGTTCTGTCTAGGATTTTAAGTACTTCGTCTACCGACGCGCGGATGCCCTTCAGACTGCAGTCGGGGCTGGGCGTCTTGATGTCGTAGGCACATTTGGTGCTCAAAACGACCTTGTCAGCGTCCTCCGTTGGTACGTGTTGAATTAGTACTTGGGCAGTTTCAGCGAGTGGGCCTCTACTGTAAGCTCCGAGTAGCGAGTGGTTATTGTCGTTATCGTCAAATCAGCATCGTTGTGGGCTCAAATAGCCCTTCTCGTCTCTTGCGCACCAAACCAGCCCCAACGGAGCCCACTGTCTTGCCAGAAATGGTACAGAGTGCCTCAGGCAGAGCCATGGTGGAAATGTTTTATGTCGGGGTACCCAGGCAGGCACAATGCAGGTAAGGGTGGCTCGTTGAGGTCATTCGACTGTTTTCCGGTACACTGAGAGCTGATTAGGTATTTTAATTTGAAACATCTGAACAAGTCGGAAGTCAGAACACAATCGCGCTGGTTCTCGCTGGCTGTGTTTCACACCCCCCCCCCCCGGTGAACAGGATCTTTCTGTGTGAAATAGTCTTCCGAACTCCCCAGCAGCTGGAGCTCAACATATACAGCTAGTCTGATGTTGCTCTGACTACCTTAGTGGACGGGTTTTCCTCCATTCATCCAGTTTTGGTGGATTTACGGAGTTAAGTGTCATGAGAGCCGCATGTCCACCGACGTGGAAGAGACGGGCATAAAGAAGGTGCACTGGTGAATGGAAAGTTCTCGTGATAAAAACTGATACCTACCTCGGTAGTTGTTATAACGACAAATGAAACTGGGAGCTCCTCATAGGTATACGTTATTCATGGTTACCAAAGAAACATGCGTGTTTCCTCTTCGTTAAGAATACTAGACTTCGAGGATTTCGTTCAGTTTCACAGAGCTGCCATGACGTACAGGAGTGCAAGCGACGTATCACCGCATGGCGTTGGAATACGATGGCATATGGATACCAGCCATCCCAACTTAACAGTGAGTTCTGAAACCGAAGGGTGCCTGAATTTGTGTCTCGCTGGACGTTTGTTAAAAGAGACTGAAGGGGAGGGGGTTATTCCGATGCTGGTGGGAGGGGTTATCGTAGTCCTGTGCAAGCCCCACACTCAACCAAATGGGAATTATTCTGCCTATATAGACGTCCCTCCTCAAGGCAGCGTTGTATGCAGTGTAGTCCATCATCCATGGGTGGAAGGGAGAGCTATCGTTTATTTACTTTTGACGCACCGGGTCACCGAAATTGTTTTGGGTGGAGAGGTGATGTTGTGGTAAAGGTGGGTCTGAGCTGGGATGCTCGTGGGGGGGCTGGGGGGGGGGGGGGGGGGGGATTTTCTTCATGGAGCATCACGTGGAAGCATTTGGAAGCTCATTTCACTTCCTAAATTCTTCTGCAACCTATCCAACACTAGTGCAAAATATAGACCTTTTCGGGCTGGTCTGGTTGGAATTTGGTAACCCCGTTTTATGGCATTTGCACTGTGACGTCCTGCAAGTCAAGTCCCGTGCCAGCCGCAAGCTGCGACAGCCTCATGCGGCTGATTTAAGGCATAGGCAGTCATTTCTCTCGATCATCGATAATCTCAATCATCCGTTGTTAGGAGGTAACTAAAGTTTCTAGCAAGGGGGAGTGCTTCTCTTCCTGGAACCGCACCGAAGATGCCTGAAATTTATCATCTCTTCAGCAGAGTTAATATAGCTACACTCAATGCACAGGTAAGTCGTAAAATTTGAGTGTCTTTGGGCGGCGGCAGACCGACTGCACTGGCTTCAGCAGCGCGATGAACAGGTCAGCCAATAGAGATCCGCACCTCCTTCATTGACACATTGATTCGTGAGCCACGGGACCGCATAGCCATCCGAACATTTGGTACTGAGCACACCGCATGACTCTTTCGATAATGGCTCCCTCATTTCCTATTGATACCTACCTACCTACCTTATCCTTGGGATGGCAACTGTTTGTGGAACGGCCGCCTCTATTGTGCTGCCTTTCTCCCGCCGTTTCCCACCAGATCCACAATCGCAGCTCGATAGACTTTGCCGTTTCTCGGACCTACCTTACCTACCCAATCAAAAAGAAGTTGCGAGGCAGCACATAATTCTACCACTTGTGGCCGAGAACACGAGCAGGACCCAGACCATTGCAAGAACCCGACAAGGCAAGACCGACTCTGCAAACTTAATCAAACGGTGAGTTCGCACTCAAGCGAGGCGTCGCTGGCCTGGATTATATACAAACTTGATAAAATATTGACCCACGCCTCAGACTCTCAGGGCGCATCATTTTCAAAACTCTGGTTGCACCTTGACCCGACTTTGGAATTCCACCTTCTCCCCAGATATTCTTTGGTGGAGCGTCGCCCCTGCCCACCCTGCTGCCCAGTCTGCACCTCCCCTGCTCGGACACACACCCTGTCACGCAACGGTACGTACCCTTGTGCGCCACGCTTTCCTTTCTTTCGCTTAATTGCCCGAACGCCAGAGCGAAAAAAAAAATATTTGAGAATTTGCTTTCCCTTCTCCCCTTTCCACGTCAACCATCAAAGATCGATCACAAGCTACTCAATCTTCAACCAACACTCCCTTCAAGACCATCTAGGGCACCAAGCTACCCTACAACCCCCCTCACACCCCAGAGTTAAATTCACGCTCGTCCGTGACCCGGCACCGCTTCATTTTCGGCGCCCACCCGCTTCTCGACGAGCCCCAAAAACCCACGTCACCCGTCACTTCAACCCGCGGACCTACTCCATTCACAATGTCTTCCATCATTGAGAAAACTACGGACGCCGCCGTCAACGCCGTCAATGACGTTACCAACGCTCTGGCCAACACCTCTATTATCGGCAAGGCCGCTGACGAAAAGTCTGCTGGCAACGACGCTGTTCTCGCCAGCGCCGCCGAAGGTCGCCGATTGTACATCGGAAACCTCGCCTACGCGACAACAGAGGGGGAGTTGAAAGACTTCTTCAAGGGATACCTTGTGTAAGTGTCATTTGCCCTATTCTCTCATGCCTTTTCGCCGTCCTGCAGCTCGCGTCGTGGCGCTTGATCCCATCCACCACTCATCACACCACCTCAACATTTCCAACCCCCATCACCTTTCGTACTGTCCAAGGCAGTCACGATCGCCACAGCTTCCATTTCCCCACAATGAGCCTATGCGTCAAGCCGCCTCTCTGGTGTTGTCGTTCGCCCCACTTCTCACTATTCCCGCACCATTGATATGCGCGTCTCGAGTCACGGTTTGCCACTTCGGGTTGTTACAGTCCATAGCCTTGCTAACCAAGCTCTCATTGCTACAGTGAGTCTGTTTCTATCCCGAAGAACCCTCGCACCGACCGCCCTGTCGGCTACGCCTTCGTCGATCTCTCTACCCCCAGTGAGGCCGAGCGCGCTATTGCTGAGCTTTCCGGCAAGGAGGTTCTCGAGCGCAAGGTCTCCGTCCAGCTTGCCCGCAAGCCGGAGCCCAACGAGAAGGCCGAGGGTGCCAACGGTGAGGAGGTTGGTGCCGATGGCACACGCCGCCGCCAATCAACCCGCGGCCGTGGCCGTGCTGGTCGTGGCCGTGGCGGACGTACCCGTGGCGGCCGTGGCAGCGGTGTAAGTGTATCCTTGCCGACATAATAAGTGGACCAAACTGACAAACGAATCAGGATGAGAAAAACGCCGAGGAGGTTGTATCTGCTTCCGAGAACGCTGGCGGAGCCTCCGACGCCCCAGCTACTAGCGAGGTTCAGGCCCTGAAGGACATTACAAACGAGGCCAACACTGACAAGGACAAGGCTGGCAAGCCCCAGGCTCGTGCTGCCCGTGAGCGTCGGGAGCGTGGACCCCCCGCCGATGGTATCCCTTCCAAGACCAAGGTCATGGTTGCCAACCTGCCGTATGACCTTACTGAGGAGAAGGTAATTTGGTCGATTATCCCTAAATGATGTCTTCAGTCACTAACTTCCATCATAGCTCAAGGAACTCTTCACTGAGTACCAGCCGTCATCTGCTAAGATCGCCCTCCGTCCCATCCCTCGCTTCATGATCAAGAAGCTTCAGGCCCGGGGCGAGCCTCGCAAGGGACGTGGCTTCGGCTTCGTGACGCTGGCATCTGAGGAGCTGCAGCAGAAGGCTGTTGAGGAGATGAACGGCAAGATTATCGAGGGACGCGAGATTGCCGTCAAGGTGGCTATCGACAGCCCCGACAAGACTGATGAGGAGGCCAATGCCCCTGAGGGCGAGGCTACTGAGGCCGAGCACGCTGAAGCACCGGCTACCACCAGCGCTTAGATCGCTGGTTCTTGACGAACGTGCGCATATGTCAATGGAGATGCGGGCTCATGCGCCACTTCTATTCGACCTAACCCCTGTTCGTATGTATTACTCTTGGGCGCGTGTGTTTCCCTGACGATTTGGCATGGATTGGACGACATTTTCTTTATCCAGCTTGGTGGACACGAAAGAGGAGCTCCGAGATAGATCTCCTGGCGTCCTGGGGCTGCACGGGCTTATAAGAAAGGCCCTTTGCGGATAGACTTCAGGAACCATCATTATCTTGCGGGTTTCTTCCATCAATATCCCTTAATTTCCTTGAAATTCACCCTTCATCTTGTGTAGTTGATAACACCTTCGCCTCTTTTCTCTTGCATTTTCCGGGGGTGTACAGTAGTTCGTCGCCGGAGATGGGGTTTGGGGAAATGGAAAAGTTATCTCTGCAGATAGAGCAAACAAGCGTCATCATTTGAGAGTTGGTTGCTGTAAATGTCTAGTCGGGCCTGTGAAAGCTGATTCAATTATCTCTAAATGCTCAAAATACGATCAATCAGGTGCTTTGAGCTTGACACGCTCTCAACTCCGGATCCCAAAGGTTCCTGCAGGGCAGGTTAGGTCAACGAGGTCCCACACGGTGGGTTTCCCTATCTCCTATTTTGGGACCCCCCTGACTCCCCCCATTGGACCCGGCCAAAACCTGGGCCCGCTGGAAACTAACCAACTAATAAGGTTCAATTGTATTCAAGTTGCATTCTGCAACTGGTTCCTGGGGATTTTAGATTCCACCTCCCCTTCAACAACCTAAAAACCCAGAAAATCGAGAGTTGTGGGACAAAGTAAAGTCGACTACCCCTCATTTGCCGAGCTACAGGTCTACCTTGGCGCTTTGGGGCTAAAGAATCGGAATCTAAACGCCACGCATCACTCTAATCATCCACCAGCGCTTTTCTCTTTGTTTTCGTACACAGGCCTCCCCAGCGGCGATTGTAGCCAGCCATGGCTTCCAAGGCTATGTGGGAGGTGGATCCCGAGACAAGATCCAAGGTAAGTTGACCGAGACGTTGGACCTCGCTGTCGGCGCATACTGTTGTCGCTCTGTGATTGTTTGTCTGCTGGCATGGAGAAAAGCCTTGCTGATAGGTATCCTCTGCCTCTAGCTCGTCGCGATACAGAAAGAATCTAAAAACAGCATCTGCTGTGATTGCAACGCACCGAGCCCCCAATGGGCGTCTCCGAAGTTCGGCATTTTCATCTGCCTCTCCTGCGCCGGCGTCCACCGCGGCCTGGGCGTGCACATCTCCTTTGTGCGGTCCATCTCGATGGATGCCTTCAAAGCCGCGGAGCTTGAGCGCATGCGGTTTGGCGGCAACGAGAACTGGCAGGCCTTCTTCGAGAACCATGCCGATACCAAGATGCGCGGCCTGACCTGGGATGACGCCACTATCGCAGAGCGCTACGGCGGCGAGGCCGGCGAGGAGTGGAAGGAGCGCCTAAGCGCCAAGGTGGAGGGTCGCGAATATATCCCTGGTGCTGCTGAGAAGGGGTCGTCAGCCTCTAGTACCCCGGCCTCTGCTGCCGCTGCGCCGACTCGGAGCGGGCCGCGGTCCAACACCCCCTTGGCCGGCGGGTTAAACAGCAACAGCAGAACAGGCAGCCCCGCCCCGGGCAAGATCAAGGTGGACGAGAAGTTCTTCAATAAACTGGGCGAAGAAAACGCCAGCAGGCCGGACTATCTGCCGCCGAACCAGGGTGGCAAGTTCACCGGCTTTGGCAACACGCCGATGCCGCAGAAGAAGGACGACCAGGCCCTCCCCGGCTTGGACGAGATACAGAAGGACCCCGTGGCCGCGTTAAGTAAAGGGTTTGGGTGGTTTACGTCAACCGTCACTAAGACGGCCAAGACGGTTAACGATGGATTCATTCAACCCACCGCAAAACAGGTACGGTTTCCCCTTTGTCCCGTATACTTATCTAGTTTATTAACTTTCCATTGCCATGTACAGATAGCCGAATCAGAGTTTGCAGCACAAGCACGGATGGCGGCTGGCAATGCTGCCAAAGCGGCGCAGGCAGGAGCGAAGACTGCGCAGCAAGGCATAAACCGCTTTGTCGAAGGCCCTGCTGCCGGTGGATACTCCCAGGTCCCGATTGACGAGAGCAAGACGACCTTTTGGGACGAGTTTGCGAGCAAGGCCGACCAGAGGAAGTCCGACGGAAGTTCCATAGGTACGTCTGCCATGGGTAAAGGCCCTACTAGGCAAGGAGGGCCCGCAAAGAAGGACGACTGGGACGACTGGTGATGCAGCTCTCTACCAAGACTTGACAACTTGGGAGGGACCTGGACTTAAGGGAGACTTGGGCCGGAATGTTATGACACACAGCAGTTCGAGAAAAGAGTTCTGGATTTGGAACCAGCGCTTACTTTGGTGGGAATCTAGACAAGGCAACTATATGTTTTTTTGTCGTGTGAATTAAAGCTCCTCATTATATCCGTACAATCAGTTATATTTGGTATTTAGGATCGATACCAGGGTTAGGGTATCGCATGTGCTTCCAGCGTGAGCCACGTGAGCCACGTGAGCCACCGCCGCTTGGCCGAGGTTGGCGTCGGCACTTGGAAGTTAGCGGCAGCGAACTGGGTCCCTGGGGGCGTCCATGGCAATGCCGGCTCCGTTCGTCGTCATGGAATTGAATGCAAAACGCTTGCCGACTATTTCCATTCCCACGACCAGCCATTGGGTCGCAACACACACGTCATGTCAGCTCTACGGATACTGGTACCCATTAAGCGGGTGATCGACTATGCGGTGAGTGCGCTTATCCAACAACCGACCAGTCAATTGCCCCACGAAAAGAAAAGGAGGATGGTTGCTCATACAGAAGGCGAGCGTAGGTCAAGCCCCGTGTCAACAAAGCCCAGACGGGCGTCGAGACCGCCGGCGTCAAGCACAGCATGAACCCCTTCGACGAGCTCTCGGTCGAGGAGAGCGTGCGCATCCGCGAGAAGAAGTCGGCCCCCGGCGGCGTCGAGAACATCACCGTCATCAGCGCCGGCCCGACCAAAGCGCAGGACGTCCTGCGCACGGCCATGGCCATGGGTGCTGACCGCGCCATCCACGTTGAGGTCAAGGAGGGCGAGGATCTCGAGCCCCTGAGCGTCGCGAAGCTCCTCAAGCACGCCGTCGAAAAGCAAAAGAGCAACCTCGTCATCCTCGGCAAGCAGAGCATCGACGACGACGCAAACCAGACGGGCCAGATGCTCGCTGGCCTTCTGGGCTGGCCTCAGGCGACACAGGCATGTAAGGTCGAGTTCGGGGAAGGAGATAGTGTCAGCGTTACTCGCGAGGTTGACGGCGGCGTCGAGACGCTCAAGGCGAAGCTGCCCATGATCATCACGACAGACCTGCGCCTCAATGAGCCGAGATATGCCAGTCTGCCGAATATTATGAAGGCCAAGAAGAAGCCAATGGAGAAGTTAAAGCTGGAAGACTTTGGCATTACAAGCGAGAGGCGGCTGAAGGTGCTTAAGGTCACAGGTGAGTTCTTCAAGCAGTTGCCCTTGCAACCAGCGCCACCACTGGATGATAATGATGAAGATGGTCCATGACCCTCCCCAAAACAACAACATAGCTGACCCCTTTGATTCAGAACCCGCACCAAGGCAAGGTGGAGGCAAGGTTGAGGATGTTGACGGCCTGATCTCGAAGCTCAAGGAGCTCGGCGCTATCTAGACGGGGTTTCTGTTGTTGTCTTAACTGTTGGTATATGTCGGCAATAAAGTCACTTCGCGAGCAAAATCCGTGCAATTGTGTCGCCACGTCCTTTTCTGCCTTCACTCTCATGATTTCCAGGCCAGCGTTCTTGCGAATCGATCCTCGGGCTGCAGATCGGCAAAGGCTTATTAGCGAGGCGGGGCTCTCTCACTATCTGCCCCGCATTGTGGTAACAAAAGCACTGTGGACTTGTCCAGGTACTAGACAAGGAACCCCCCGGACGTTGCTATCAGCTCTGGAATCGAATGCCTTTGAGCGTCTCCGCCAATTCATCAGGTAGGTTCCCTGAAGCGGCCGAATTTGACACGAAGAGCGTGCCTTGACGCTAAGCCCGGAAACCTGGTGTTGCCGATGCTCTGGCGTACCCGAAGCTCCACCAGGAGTGTGAAAATGGCCTGGGTGGGTGGGAGTGTCCATCCCCCCCCTCCCCCCCCGCCGTTTATCGGCCTGTATTCTGGAGGGTTCAGCCAATGAACGGCGTGCCAAATCAATCGGCAGGCAAAAAAATCTTTTAGAGACCCAATGACGAGGTCCATTTTTTCCCTTGCGTTTTTATTTCCCACAATCCAAGTTCTAGTCTCTTGACTGATTTCATTCTCATCACACACCTGCTCGACACATCCTTTTTGCCCCAGAAATCTCTTGCTACCGTAGCAAGCCGTTTCCCTTTCACCCAGGACCTGTGTTGTCCACCTTCTTCACCTATTTGAATCGAAACCCCCACAACAGCTCTTATGAACGGGCGCCCGTCAGTCTTCACTTCTCAGGTATGTCGCCTTTTGTATTGGACGAAACGTTGGTTGCTAGCTGTTGCACAATGTGACCCCGCCATTTGTCTCCTTTTTGGGGGGTTTTTTTTTGCACAGACTGTTGTTGTTGCTCCCACCACGTCTTTCGCCTCACGATCGTGGGCATGGAGATTAGAGATGGCCAGCCATGGCTTCGTTTCCAACGTCGATTGTCTTGCAATTGCTTCGTCTTTGCATCTTTTTCTAAAACATGATTACCATTTATTGACCCCGAGCTCACACTAATCTATGACTCTGCGTTAGGACTATCTCTCAGGTCCGCTTGGCTCCCAGGATCCCGCTTGACTCACCGCTTCGAACTGACTAGAAATTTGTTAGACCATCTGTGGAGATCCCTATCCGCATAAGATCTTGCGGTATTGCACTAGAGCACCCATACCCGTTTTCACTCTTGCACCCTCGAAGTCAAGATGCTCTCTCGCGCGGCCATCCGTCTCCCCAAGGCCTCGGGCCTGACCGTCCCAGGCCTCAGCCCAAGGCTCCCGAGCCAGGCTCGATTCCTGAGCAGGCTCGGGGTCGACGGCAGCAAGGGCCGGTCCATGCCTATTCGCAATAACAGAGCCACGGCCGCCGCGTCTGGTGCCGAGGCTACCTTCACCATCAGAGTGCGTCTATATCCCAGGCTGCGTGTGTTTGATTGATACCTGTCGAGGGCAACTCTCTAACCCATTCTCTCTCACAGGATGGCCCCGTCTTCCATGGCACCGCTTTCGGCGCCAACTCCAACATCTCGGGCGAAGCCGTCTTCACCACCTCGCTCGTGGGGTATCCCGAGTCCATGACCGACCCCTCATACCGCGGACAGATTCTGGTCTTTACCCAACCGCTGATTGGCAACTACGGTGTGCCTTCGAACGGCCGCGACGAGTACAACCTCTTGAAGTACTTCGAGTCCCCCCATATCCAGTGCGCTGGAGTCGTGGTGGCCGACGTTGCGGAGAAGTACAGCCATTGGACCGCGGTGGAGAGCTTGGCTACTTGGTGCGCCCGTGAAGGAGTTCCTGCCATTACTGGAGTCGACACACGTGCCATTGTCACCTACCTCCGCGAACAAGGTTCCTCTCTGGCGAGGATCTCTATTGGTGACGAGTACGATGCCGATGAGGATGAGGGCTTTATCGACCCTGGCGCGATCAACCTGGTGAAGCGCGTGAGCACTAAGGCTCCCTTTGTCGTTTCTGCCCCCGACGC
The DNA here is from genome assembly GCA_027569635.1 of Lasiosphaeriaceae sp. G1095. Classification (NCBI taxonomy): domain Eukaryota; kingdom Fungi; phylum Ascomycota; class Sordariomycetes; order Sordariales; family Lasiosphaeriaceae; species Lasiosphaeriaceae sp. G1095. The sequence continues at coordinate 10,610 of JAPDFK010000417.1, read as the reverse complement.
CTCGTTCCACGTTGCCCTGATTGACTGCGGCGTGAAGGAGAACATCCTTCGCAGTCTGGTCAGCCGAGGCGCCTCGGTCACCGTCTTCCCGTACGACTACCCCATCCACAAGGTTGCCGACAACTTTGATGGCGTCTTCATCTCGAACGGTCCTGGTGACCCGACTCATTTGCAGGAGACCGTCTACAATCTGGGCCGGCTGATGGAGACTTCACCGGTCCCGATCATGGGCATCTGCCTCGGCCACCAGCTTCTCGCACTTGCTGTTGGTGCTCAGACCATTAAGCTCAAATATGGAAACCGCGCCCACAACATCCCTGCCCTTGACCTGACCACTGGGCAGTGCCACATCACCAGCCAAAACCACGGCTACGCTGTTGATGCCAGCACTCTGCCCAGCGACTTCAAGGAGTACTTTGTGAACCTGAACGACGGCAGCAACGAAGGTGAGATATTTCCGAGCCATTGATTTTTGACTAATTAATCACCTACTGACATGCTTCGCGCAGGCATGTTGCACAAGACGAGGCCCATCTTCTCGACCCAGTTCCATCCCGAAGCCAAGGGTGGTCCGATGGACAGCGCGTTCTTGTTTGACAAGTATCTCGAGAACGTGAAGCTATTCAAGGATAATGCGTCGGTCTACCGGGACAACAGGCCCTCTCAGCTGATGCTTGACATCCTCAGCAAGGAGAGAGTTGGTGTGGAGCCTACAAAGCTGGCTAACGCTGCTTAGATGGCTTCGGTAGGTTCTGTCCTGTTGCATAGCTTGGTTTTCTGGGGTTTAGGGGTCAGGGATTTGAAGCATTTAGTTTTGAGTCGGGAATGATAAAAATTTGCCTATTCAAAAAAAGGCACTTGGTTATGTGTGTTATTTTACTTTAAAGGGTTATATGATATTTTGTTGCAAAGAGAGAAAAATAAAAAGGCTGAAAATGGGCATATTCTGGGATTCAAAAGTGAGCGACGTTTTTGATGAGCTTCATCAATGGTCGGTTAGGTCTCTTGGGGGCGAAAAAAGTACGGGGGCATGATGGCGAAACTTTCGTTGTTGATTGCGGCGATGGGATGATCCTTCGTTTTTGCCTTACTTTCAATTTACTATTACTGGTGATGAATGAGCGACATGATTTCCGCCGATTACACTGTTCTCTCTGCTCTGTTCGAGACAGAGCCTCGAGTGGGATATAAAAATGTTTCAAATGAATATCAACAAGATCATGACGTATGTGGTTCATTTTGCCATGTGTGGTTATAGCTGAAGAATACGAGAAAAGGCATACCTCGACCCAAAAAAAATAAAGCCAATCACAAGCTAAATACGGATAATGTCGATTTATAAATTCCCGTTCGAGTTGGCCATATGTAGTTGAATCAATGTGGTGGTAGTGGCTGTAAAATGGGTAAAAAAGGCATATCTTGAGAAGATTTGACCCCTATCGCAAAGTTGGACAGACACATAACAATTGAACTTATACATGCCCAGTCATGAGGTGTGTTATGCGTTTAACTGTTTGATTTAGGCGTCTCCAGGTAACGCTGATGCTATCTACTAGCTACACTTATACATTTTTACAGTACAAATACGCGTCCTGTGCTGGACGAAAGCCCTCTCCTTTTTAATCCAGCCTCTTAACTATCGTAGCAGACTCATTTCAATACGATAATCCGGTTCCATCGCGGGTTCATCGTTCATACCTCGCTCGGCTAGCGCTGAAAATGCAAAAGGAACTTGGCGCGGGAGGGTCGCTAGTCCCGATAGTAGTCCCGTCTGCCACCCCATCTCCCTGACCGCGAGTTGCCGCCTCCACCAAAGGTTGGGAGAGGTGCGCCGTCGAAGCGAGACCGGGGAGCATCGCGTGCAGGCTCGTCGTATCTTGGCTCGTCGTATCTTGGCTCGTCGTATCTTGGCTCGTCGTATCTTGGCTCGTCGTATCTTGGCTCGTCCCGTCGGTAGGGCTCATCGCGCCAGCCACCATAACGCTCATTGCGCGAGCGGGAGGGAGGAGGAGGAGGTCCACGAGGACCGCTGCCTCCGCCTTGGCGCCGTTCGCGCTCTCTATGAGGAGGACGAATGCCAACAAAAACTTCCTTGCCACGGTCAACGAAGGAAACTGAATCCTCAAACGTGTATCGGTTGATTTCATCCTCATGGCCCATATCCCGATAGCGGTCCTTCGTGTAGTATGATCGCATGTTGTCAAGGCGTCGTTGCGCTAACTCCTCGGAAGCGGGCTTGTAAAGAAGAGGCGGGCTTGCTTCTGTGGTGATCCAGGTGCCGTCCGCAGTCGAGAAAGCCGGTAGGCGGTGATTAACCCCATGACCTCGGGGTCCAAGGGGAGCTCCCTCAACACCTGGATATTGGCGGGATGGGCCAGACGGCATCGTCGCAGCCGAAGCCTGAGGTTGTGGCCTTGCGACATGACGATGAGGTTCGACTTCAGCGTTCACCAATCTCGCAGAGACACAACCTTGGTCGTCTGACTCATAGCGAACCTCCCAGCGGCTCTTACTTCCGCGGACACTGTCTGACAGCTCTTTCTCGGCCCATGCTCTGACATTTTCGGGCGGCATGAAATCAACCCAAAGCTCTCTCCTATTGCGCTCGTTGGGCCATATCTTTCCATGCAAGGCCATCCGGACTCGAGAGGCGCAAGTGACGCTTTTGAACCGTACAAATGCATGGGTGCGGATCTGGTCGAGATAGAAGTCCACCAAAGCATCGGGGTCTAGTGCGCTGCCTCGAGGCGCGGCGAGCTCGATGAGATAGTCGCGAAGAACATTCTCCCGCAAAGGCCTCATAAAACTCTTAATATAAAGGGCAGGGCTAGCGGGATGCTCCGCTGGCGCAACGTCTCTGCCGTTGTCATCCATGTCATCATCATAACGATCGCTGTGTCGCTCGCGAGACGGTGATCTCTGGTATTCCCGGTCAAGCTCTTCGGTACGCGCACTGATTTCATATGAACCTTGCCGAGCGGTGTCTTCTGCGCCTTCAATCTTGCTGTTTTCTTCGGTATGCGGCGCTTGCGATTGTTCAGGGTCGAATTTTGATTCCTCGGGGACCTCCGGATGGACGATTGCATAGGATATGTCTTTGCCGCCAAGCAGGTCGCCCAGAGGCATCGTTTCCTCTTGGCGAGATGGAGATGAAATCCCATTCAAGTTCGTACTGTGGCCGGTGTGATCACTCGGACGCGCCCGCTTCCTTGAAGCTTCTTCTGCGGTGGGAGGAGGGCTGCGAGAACGGCGCTTCCTGCTCCGTTCGTCACTGGTAAGCTCAAGAAATGGAGGCACATCTTCGGCAGGCGCGGTCTCTTTCATTTTGAGGTCGTCGGCATTGTTGCAAGGAGAGCTGTTTGTTGGGGAGGGGGTTTTTGCGACTGGCTTAGGCAGTTCGCTCGAGTCGCGATTGTCATCGACATGCTGGGGAGCTTGTGGGTTTGACGGCTGGGCAGAAGGAGCTGGCTCGGCTGGTGACTCCGTTGAGCCCTCGGGGGGTGGGGTGCTCTTGCTCTGTTCATCTTCCTTTGGTGTTGCGGTGGCTTGCTCCTCCTCGACTTCTTCCTGCTCCTGCTCCTGGGCACTCTCTTCGAGTTCGGCCGTCGTTAGGCGCTTCACTAAATCCGCCTTTTTGCCTGCCTGTGCAAGACCTCGGCGCTTAAGCTCGATCCGCAAATCGGCGACGGTAAGCTTGGCCCAATCTTTAGCCATAGTGATCTGCTTTGTCAATTGCTGGGTGGGATATAGTTGACAAAGTCCCGGAGGTCGCGTCGCGAAAACGTGAAAACTTCCTAGTTAATCGGGCCCCAGCACAAGTGAAAAAGTTGCCCAATGCCGTTTGGCTGGTGCCACATTTGTTAGCGGCATGCATGGCGCTGTAAGACCCAACAGGGTCCGAATTACCCAGTTACGTCAGAACGCGCTCTCCCCACGTTGTCGCATCAGCCCTGTGGACATAATTTGCCTTGAATGTGGAATTTCGGGATAGTAGCTGTTCGAGTGAATGGGGTTGGCCTTTGCATTTTCTACGACGTGAAAAGTCGCATACCTTCTTGTTAGATCAAGGAGACCTAATGTGCATTCGATATTCGCGACGGTGAAAGAAGGAAAGGTTGATGAGGTGGGAAAGAGTAGCGCGACCGGAACGTCACGCGTCAAAATGTAGGGTTTCGTGTGTCGTTTTTGGTCAATTCATGATTCGGTAAATAAATCCATGTCTCGCTTGTGGATTCATCTGTGCACAATAGCCCCATAGAAACAGCCCATGAACACCCTAACCCTTAAAATTAACGTCGAGTACCTGTCGAGTTCTCGTTTGGCTGGCGCCTTCATTAATAACCGACAATAAGAGAGAGTCGGATCCCAAGACAAATCATCCTTGGGCACCAATTGGCAGGCTGGTAACCCAAAGCATTGCCGTCACCGCAAACAGCCAAAACCAAAACCCAACTTGGCCTTTTGCTTTGAGGAGGGTGCACGAGGACTGCTCTTCCCTGTTTCCGCGATTCGCGAGACCCGAACCGGACTCCTGCTGGAATCTCGCTCTTTCTTTGTACAATCCTCTTGAAATGGGACGGAAGAGGAAGTTGTCAAAGACTTTCTTCACCCAACCCATTCTTCGCAATTTGTGACTCTCACAAAGAGCAACGAGCGGTGCCATAGCTATGGCGACTTCTTAAAAAAAAATCCTTATTCCGTCTACCCGGCTTCCAGACATCTCTACCGCGGTTTTATCACAGCTTCAAATTATTGACCAAACCGTGAGCCACCCAACACCTCATTCGAGATTACAATCGCTCAGCACATCCGGCCAAATTCCCCAACAATGGAGGTTTTTATCGCGCCAGCCGAGGATGTCGATATGCTCGCGCCCGATGACAACCAAGACATCACGATTCCCGACGTCTCTGATCTCTCTTTCGTTGTGAGCCATGACGATGTTGCGATGCTTCGTGGCGGTAGCGGCAACGGTGGTGGAGAGGGCGAGAACAAGGACGAGGACGAGGACGATGCCGACGATGATGAAGACGGAGATTACGTCGGTGGGGAGGACAATGACGATCCCCGCGATGATGAAGACGACGACGATGGCGAGGACGTAGTTTTTCAAAGCGTCGAACCCCCCAATGACGCAGATGATCCGGATGACCTGTTCGCCGACAGTGAGGAGGATCTCCGCAGAAAGTACCGCCGCAAAAGAGACGATGAGTTGAGTAGCGACTGGGGTGATTACGGCCAAGTCCCTTTGATTCTGGCTGAATATAGGGGCGTATTGGGTACCCTCGAGGGAATAGAAGAATGGAACGGCGAGCAGAAAAAGATCCACCGGCTGCTTTACTTGCGTGGCTTCCAGCCCATGATACCCTCTTGGTGGAGGTTGAACTTCAAGATGTGGGGTGTTGCCCAACCGGACTTGAACGACGTTTTCACGCCACTAGCGAGGCGGAAGAAGCGGGTGCTCATTGAATCCCACAGGAGTGAGCTTCAAGGCGAGTGCCCTATCATATCCTCCGGCGGGAAGGCGACCTAGGAATGCTAACAGTGTGGCCAGCGGTGAAAGCTCTCGAGTCTCTTTTCTATCTCACTCAGACCATTAGAGACTACGTGAAACTCCAAGATTATACAACACTCACATCTACCGTCGTGAAAACCATCCGAAACTACTACAGTTGGGCAGTGAAAGACTGCGGGATGGACCCGCGCGAAGTATATCCACTTTTGACGGTTAAGGGGTATTCAAGGGACTTTGTCGCTGCGGGTGGTGATTTGAGTTCGGGATGGGGGAGTTCGAGCACTGATGATCTCAAAGACGACAAAAAGGGCAAGAAGGACAAAAGGGGCAAAAAGAGCAAGAAAGATGATGATACCGATGACGATGACGACGATGACGACGATGACGAGGCCTTGTCAAAGCGCCTGGGTCCTCATATGTCTAGCGACATGGAGAAAACGCTAAAGCGAATGGCTAGGAGGTGGCGCCACGGTCTTCGAGTTCCGGGGCAAAAGGGGGCCAACCGTTTCGCCATTCCAATTCCAACAGTCTATGTCTTTGGGGTTGTTGAAAACTTCATCTTACTCGCCAGTTATGATCCTAATGGCCGCCGAAATCCGATCGTCAATCTGTCGACGCTCAACATAACCGACAGAGGGCAGTGGCTCTGGTATGCCTTATCACTCGCCATTCCCATCAATGTCATACGAGAGTCCCTCTACGCGCTTCGCCAACAGGGATATTTTGTCCATGCGGCCTCACCCGACCCAGACCTCTAGAGTAGCACAAGGGAACAGCAAACCATTCATAACAACGCACGCTGTTCAGACCCGTCATTGTTTCAGGGTCTTGTTTTGCTCTGGCGCTCCAGTCTAATATGATGCTTTGGGAGGCTAGGTAAACAGTTTGGAACGAAGGCTGTCGGTGTGTGGCTTGAGAATTAAGGGACCTAGTATCTGCCGTAGTAAATCCCTTGTTGACCATAATAGAACTGCTGGAGACCAAACACCCCGGTTTTGATTGTCACGAACCTGGTCAGATTCTGATTCGGTCCCTGCAACGCACGATTCGTTTTTCGGGTGTGGGCATTGAGCAGGCCTCAAGACTTTGAGTTTTCAAACAAATGAATGGAGAGGGGAAAATAATATGTAACCGCAGCGACTCTTGCTCGAGACTTGACCGATATCGCAGTAGTAGTACCTACCACACAGTTCTGTACACAGTGCTCGGTGAAAAACACAGACTGATACGTACCGAGTATATAAGCTTGCCGACCATGGAACCTTGTCAAATCTGATAAAAGATAATAAAGCTTGGCGGGATTTTTGATGTGTCCCCTTCCGAGCCCCGAAAGTCCCTGGAACTTGGCATAAGACGGAAAAGGGCTGAGAATGGAGGCCACCTAACTTTAACCAGGTTGCCAGGCTGCCCGTACATATATAGAGTAGATCCGTATACTAGTGTTAGTGATCTGGATGGGATGGGCATTGGATCACTTGACTCTCTCCCCACCACCTTTCAATATGATATGATGGCATCACGCAATGCTAGGGGCGAATGATCTCGGACAACATGTCAGCCCTCGCGCATGCATTGTCATTTTCCCGCTGTCTCTCTTTTTCGGGCCTGTTGATGGATTGCTTGTTTTAATCTTATCACATTCCCTGCAACCTTGACCAATCCCAAAGGATGCGGAGTTGGCAGATCAAAGCGGCGCCAAGGCATCCATCTCAGCCGTCAGGAGGCGACATCAGACGCGCAACTGCTGCCTTTTTCTTCAATTCTTGCCATTTTGGACTTTGCCAGGCCCTCTTACCTCTCGCCTGCGTGCTTGAAACATAGTTTATCATCCATAAAGAGTGCCAGTTGGCATGTATACCCGTATACTTATGTAATTACAAGGCGGAGATTTTGCAGCGACTGTACATGCAAAGGACCTAGGCTAGGTTCTCTGTGGCGCCTTGACGTGGGAACCTCTGTCGGTATCCACTTAGAGATTATCTGCTGACATTCAGCGCGCTCTGATTCGACGGCTCGGTGGCCGACTCGACCATTCCATCCCCGGCGGGCTTCGAGAACGGCGGTCACTCCTCTGCAACCCAACCAGAACATCGCCTTTTTGGGACTTTAATGGTAATCAGCTGCCCAGACCGTCCGTGCGGCCCATAGTGTTGACGGGGAACTTGTTGTGCAGCCCGGGTTGCTTGCTGTCGTCCTGCTGTCGGGGTGCTGCAGTTTGCTCAAAGCGGCCGTTTCTCTGCCAGTCAGACAACCTTCCATACTTTTACACTTTATCTGATTCCGGATTCCTATTTCAGATTCCTAGCTCCAGATTCCAGTCACTCCCTTCTGGACCGGCCCTGCCGTTCGCCTTGCCCAACTCAGGCTGATCTCCTTTTTTGCTCCTCCTTCGTCCAGCTTGTATCAGATCAGATCACATCAGATCAGATAAAGAGCGCTGTGGTGGAGTCGTGGCAGCCCACAGCACACGATCATGCAGTGACCATCACTCGCCTAACCCGCACGTAGAACGAACCACGGCCCGTCTCGTGAGCCTGCTTACTCTGCTTTCTACACCGCACCCCATCCATCACATTTGGCTTTACAGGCACCCTTCTTCAACATACATCTCTGGGCTCCACCCTCGGATTCCAAACATATCCCACTCTCTGCTGCTGGGGTTTGCCGCCATCACCAGTCTTCAGACTTGCTTCGAACTCGACAAACCCATTTATTAGTGGCGTGCCTCAAGTTGCTCATCGGGTCTCTGAGCGCAACCGAAGTGTCGCGACTTCCCTCTTCACCGTGGAACTGGCTATCGTCCATAGATACGACTGCGACTGTTGCTCAAAGCCTTTCCCTACCAACCACACGCGCCCACGTTTTGTCGTTCCTCCTTTCGAGATACACAGCTCGCTATATAGTAGTTATATTACAAATGACCGTCATGGCTTTATCCGAAGCAGCTGAGGCTCTCGCCTCCCGTCAGTCTAAAGAGGCCACACCAAATCCTCGGCGGACAGCTCTTCCGTCGAAGCCATTAGCTCCCAAGGAGAGTGCAAGGCACGAATCCGGTCTTTTGACGAACGAGAACCAGGCTGGGTCTCGAGTAGGGTATTCGTCGAACTCGAGCAGAGCCTCTCCAGGGTATTCCGGTGCCCGAATAGAACCTTCTCCAACACCGGAAGCTTCGTCTGTGGAAGAGCACTCTGGCCAGGTCTGCAGGTGAGCATCTCGTTTTCAGTCTAGGTCTTCCTTTTTCTAACGTTTTGCAGTAACTGTGGCACAACCAGGACCCCCCTCTGGCGAAGATCACCTCAAGGCGCTACCATATGCAATGCCTGCGGCTTGTATTTGAAGGCTAGGAATTCCGCCCGCCCAACCAACTTGAAGCGTCCCCCCAATGTAGTTGCTAGCAGCCCACGACAAATGCCCGTCAAACTGTCGCCCAAGGCGCACGTACCGTTGCTGCCTAACCTCCCACCAGCTACATACGTTGCAGCAGACCAGACGCCAACTGGGTCCTGCCCAGGAGGAGGGAGATGCAATGGTACAGGTGGTGCCGAAGGCTGCAGTGGCTGTCCCGCGTATAATAACCGAGTCTCCAAGAGCGCCAGTTTGAGCATGATGAAATGCCGGGGCTCTGGGACTCCAGCAAAGGCTCAGACCGAGAGCAATGCAGACGAACCGACGCCGATTGACATTGGCGCACTACACATCCAGAGCCAGAACACCACCGTCGTGATCGCATGCCAAAATTGCGGAACTACCATTACCCCGCTGTGGCGGAGGGATGAAGCTGGTCATACAATCTGCAATGCTTGTGGTAAGTTCAAGTCCTAACGCTGCTAGCGGTTCGGTGAGATATTCTTGTCTAACTTTTGTCCAGGACTCTACTACAAACTCCATGGTATCCACAGGCCCGTCACAATGAAGAAGTCGATAATCAAGCGAAGAAAGCGAGTTATACCATTTGCTGGGCAGGGAACAGAGGGCGAGAATGCGCCAAGCGAACCCATGGATTCACCTTCGCCGGCGTCAGATGTTGATATGGAGAGAGGCTCTACGAATCCAGACGGATCGATCAACCTAGGTTTCCGACGCCAGGCAGAACGCCCAATGACATTGGTTCCCGAAACTGTGTTGCGGCAGAACAAGCAGGCATCTCCAATGCCTGCTGGAGATCTGGGACAATACCATTCAGCACATAACAGCCAACATCAGCACCTGCCAGAGTCCCTTACTAACGAAAACCGATTGGCGCCAATGACTTCCATATCTGTGCCAGATGATCGGCAATCATCGTTGTCACCAGCGTCATTTCTCTCGCCGTCTCGTAAACGATCCTTCTCTACCACCGACATGGAATTTTCGAACCCGGGCGATGGCGATCATTCTAAACGCCTGTCATCGATCAAGTCGATACTTAATCCTGCCTCTACGAGTCCAGGTTCCGAAGAATCATCTGAGCAGATGGGGCAGCTTCTACGGTCGCCAGGCAGCACAGCACCTTCGACGCCTAGTCCGGGACCGAACTCGAACAAGGGTACCGTCGGCGCCACGCGATCGCTGGTCAATGCCAGAGATAACTTCCGAGATCCGTATAGTGACAGCGAGAGATTCAAAGCAGAGAGGCGCGCAGCCCTAGAGCGGGAAGCCGAGAATATGAGAGAGCTGCTGGCCGCGAAGGAGAGGGAACTCGCTGAGTTATGAGTTGAATGATACACGAAATGAGGCTGAATTGTCTCGTCGTTTATGATCAAGATGAAGGTTATGTGTATATGTCTTGGGAAATGTGTCTCGACTTTAGGCTTGAGAACCAGGGGCAGGGTTTTGCTGGGGGATATCTCCTCTTTTTCACGATTCGGAGTCTAGGATAACACGTGCGGGGGGGGGGGGGGGGGGGGGGGGCGGGGGGGTGGGGGAGGGGGGGAGTGGGGGGGGGTGTGTGGTGGGGGGTGTGGGTGGGTGTTAGTTGTTGAAAAACCCCCATAATGATAAAAAGACTTGTGGGGGGGGGGTGGGGGGGGGGGGGTGGGGGGCGGGGGGGTGGGGGGGGGGGGGGGGGGGGGGGGGGGGGGGTGGTGGGCGGGGGGGGGTGGGGGGGGGGAAGGGG
>JAPDFK010000416.1:0-36641 GCA_027569635.1 Lasiosphaeriaceae sp. G1095 | reverse complement strand
CCCCCGACCCCCCCCTCCCCCCCCCCCACCCACCCCACCACCCACACCCCACCACCCCCACCCCCCCCCCCAAACCCCCACACCCCCCCCCCCCCCCCCCCCCCCCCCCCCCCCCCCCCCCCCCCCCCCCCCCCCCCCCCCCCCCCCCCCCCCCCCCCCCCCCCCCCCCCCCCCCCCGGGGGGGGGGGGGTGCTCTTGACGCCAATAGTGCGGGCATTCGCCACCCCAAGATGGGGGCTAGGCAGTGGAGGACGGGATTTGCCTCCACCTCCTTCTGGCCGATGAGGGGGTCCTCCAAGATTGTAGTCGGCGTTAAACCTTTCTAGGAAGGCCTTGGCTAGTACTCTCACTTTCTCCTTGGGGTTGTGGATCTCCGTGTCTCGCCTGCCCTCACAAGGGCGGCGGACCATATCTCGTTGACGCTCGACCCACCGGGTTGAAGACATTCTCGTCTCACCTTACGGATGAGCCTGTGGTCAGGGTCCGGGAAGAACGAAAAGGCCAGCTCCGAATTCCTCAGACCCCCGCAGGGACGATGACGGCCCACTGCTCACACCCTCACCAAGGACTCAGGTGAGGAAAGACTCCCACAATACTAAACAAGCCAACCGGCAGCATTGGACCAAGACCCTCAACGAGGCAAGCTCAGACAAGGAGCAGTACAGATTGGGTGGCACAAGTTGAGCCCGAACCGCCGTGCCCCCCTCTCTCTCTGCGTGCATGTGAACTTGAATGCTAATTAGGTAAACTAATGTTGACTAAAGGGATCATCTGCAGAGCGACCACACGACGTCGCCATACGAGTCCCACGAATTTCATCAGCTGCGGAGCCATGATCCTGACGCAGGATGCACACTGGCCGCCACGGTCGCGGCTGGCGGCGATCGTTGTGAGAACTTGATCATGTAGGGGCCATGGATGCCCGAAGGGCTCAATGTCATCGGCAACAGCACCGTGGACCCCATTGTAGTGAACGCTGACCGATGTCGCCGAGGAGACGACTCGGACGAACTGGAATGACGCAGGTTGTGGGAAAGGCTGTTTCCCGACGTCGATGTGCCAGCCAACAGTGCGCAGCCAAATCTCTTATTATGATCGATGCTGCTTCTCCATCTTCTTCTTCTCGTGGTCAAGCTAGGTAATCTAACTCGACGTATACGCGCCTTGATTAGGGTTCGTCGCCGCCATCGAGCTTGACGAGGTCCGCGCCGAGTTTCAGGACAATCTCGACGTTCTTGACGGAAGGATTGAGCTGGTAGGTCGAGAATATGTTAGATCATTTGGCGGTAACATGATGGCAGGAGTTATTTCTGATATAAAGTTCCTTTTCCGGGACTTTATAGACTAGGTATTCCAGCATTTCGAGGGCCGTTCAAGCCGTAGCAACATGTTAGCCGCGGAACCCGAATACCTTCAGAGATATTTGGACCAGGGCAATATTACGAGTATTACGACTGCCAAACAGGACGACATTATTAAGGCAAACCTAATTTATTAGCCATCAACTTTCCGCCTTGACCACTCTATTTTATAGAGTACCGAGGTACCTACGGAGTACCTGCCTGCCAGCTGTTGGAATGTTCCAAGTCCTTCCTGTTAGTGCCGTCTCCTTTTCGTCTGGGACTGCGCAGCGGCTGCACGCCAGGATCACCGTGCATCGTGTATCATCGTTGCAGCTTCCAGGCCGCCTTGGCTATCAGTTTTTTACTGTAGCGTGGAAATACTATGGTGTGGCCATTATCTGTCGAATCTCCTTGCAGCGTTGTTGAAATGGTTGTAAAAAGGTTAAAAAAAAAGTAAATAGGGGTATCATACAAACGAAAACCTCCGCAGACCCATCCTGTCGTACATCTAGTTAGCTGTTTCTGATGTGACAGCTCACCCAGAAATCCGGGCGAGATAATATGAATACACAATCTCCGTACGGTCAACAGACAAAACTACCTTGTGGCCCCCTTGCTTCCTCCCATTGTGCCATAAAACCCGGTTACACAAAAAGAATAAAAATTACACAAAGTCGCGGTTGTGGGCAGTGACTTGAATGTTCGTTGTGGCATAGATGTTGCCAGGGACGCGGGGGAGGTCCTCGTTGTACTCGCGAATGGCCTGGGTGTGGGAGGGGGACTTGTTGCTGCTGCTGCTGCTGGACGAGTACAGGCTGCGGTTGTTGCGGTTCGGCTTTTCCGAGTTGCCCGAGTTGCCCGAGTTGCCCGAGTTGCCGCTGTTGTACTGGTACTTGATCGGGGTGCGCCCGTATGACGAGTTCAGCTTCTTGGAAACGAAGCGGTCCCACAGGAGCTGCAGGGGCGGAATGCTGCCGCACACCACCATGACGAAGCATTCTGCTCCTGTCCATACTTGGATGTCGTAAGCATTCCACGTGAAGTCTGAGCGTGCGCTCAGGCCATCAAGGTAGCGAATTTTGAGGCCTCCAAAGATGGCAGCACTAAATCATGGACATGTCAGCAGGGCGCGGCTAAAAAAGGGGGGAATCCAAGTCATGACTAGGGATATAACTTACAGAAAGCCCAGACTAAGAAGTACACAGAGCGCATACTTCTTCCTCGGACGCAGATTCAACTTGCTGATGAAGGTGATGGGCAGAACGGCGAGCACGATATCGGCCAGAATGTTCCAGGCAGCCTGGAAATAGGTGAAGTGGAGCTGGACATTCGGGTCCCAGCACTTTGCCAAGCCTGCTTCAACCATGCCGGGTGTCCAAAGGGCCTTGGGCGGGTCGCATTGGGCAAACGTGATGATGCAGCCCAGGCCGTTGACGATGAAGATGGTCACAATGGTAAAGTACAGAATGTACTTGCGCCAGACGGTGTTGCGGCCAATAAAGCGCAGTGTCAAGAAGGCCACGGACGCCTTGCCGGTGGCGAAGCTGAAGACGGCCCACGGCTGCGAGATCCAGCTGTACTTGACGTTGAACAGAATCTGATCAGACGTGAGATAGAAGACGTGGCGAGCGCCACCATTGAGGCTAATTGTAGTCACAAAAGAGGTTCCGATGATGAAGAGCACGACGGTGGTGAGCATCAGCCAGTCGTCCCAGCCCAAGGCCCGGATCTGGATACGGGCGTAGAACCGCATGGCCACCAGTACGACAGAGATGGCGCAGTATGACCAGAACATGGCCATCAGCTGGGGGCCACGGTCCTCATCGGGTGGTAGCATAGTCATGGGAGGGAGTCCCGACATTGCAGCTGGTTTCTGCGGGTTGCCGAGTGTATGTCTGGTGAGATGAACCGTCGAGATTTCAGACTACCAATTCCTAGGCAACCAGGAGAAAGAAGGGCAGATGAGAATGTGTGGCGGTGAAGAACATGATCAAGCCAACTGGTCTCAGGACGGCGAGGCGAGGCTCTTTGAATGTCGTCAACTCACTGAGCCAACGCGGAGAAGTAGTGCATTCATCGAGTCCATAATTCCGAGGTGTAGTAGTCACCCTTAGACTTGAACAGGATGAGAATTCCTTTGCCAATAATAGAACTGCGTTGTGTTGTTGTGAGGCACGGGCTCTGGAGCTGTCTGCGCCACCTTGGACGATGTGAACCATCCGCCAACTTCAGGGCGGGTATATGTAGGTTGGTTTACACCATGTCCCACTTATCCCAAGGTGAGCTGAGAAGAGTCGTCCACCAAGATAACCTCATTTGTCACATCCGGCGCCTGGGCTGTTTTGTGAACACGCCAAAACCATGTTAAAACCGTTGACAAGAGCTCGATTTAGACTAGAGCAAGTCAAAATATCCCAAAGCGGAAAACGGGGCCGGAACAGAAGAAGACTGACTGGAGGTTTCCTTCAATAGAGTTGAGCTAGCGTCGGGTCATCAGGCAGACCTCGTCCGGCAACTGACTGCCTGGCGGCCATCGATCTAGCAAGGCTGACCACTGCAGCCAAGAAGGTCGGCTGCCCAGCAGCCCCCGTGGGAGTTTTTAAGTGTGCTGTAGCCTTCTGCAGGGCAGCTTGTGGGGTAAGCATTTTACTTCAGCACGAAGGAGGGGATTGAAAGTTGAAACGTCTTACAAAAGACCTTACACAACTCCACTCAAATGGATCTAACAACCTAGTTAGCGTGCGGCGTGATACCAACCAACATTTCCGTGCTTATGAGATAGTCTCGCACACCATTGAAGACAAAGGTTCCATTCGTTCTCAACAATGCCACCCTGGGCATCTATGGATCGATCCCAAGAACCGCCAGGTCGTGTCGTTACAGGAAGGTGGTAGTGCAGTCGGCGGGGTCGTGTTACCCGCGTATCGGCGTTGGATGGGGCAAGCTTACACCCCCAGGCACACTACATCCCATACCTCCACTGTTGCTTGGTACAGTACCTGGCCAAGTTTATCCTTCCGAGGCAGTAATATTGGAAGGGTCAAGTCAATTTTTGAAAAGACAAAGGGATACCGAAGTTTGTGTGAGGGTTCGGACTGTGCGCAGGAAGGATACAGATCCGAATCAGGAACATGCTGACAGGCACGGCCATGGGACTTCAAGTATGACCCATCATCATTCAGATCTCCCATGATGTAATTCATGGTAGAGAAGGAGGGAAGTTCATCAACGCCCGCGATAAGCGAAGCAGATTGATTAGTATTCCCAGGCTTCGTCCCCAGTTCAATTTAATACCTGCAAGGTATGCTCGAGGCACGGTCAGGGCAGACGTTCCAAGCTGATGGGTCGAATGTGAACCTCTCTTTCCCACTACCAGGTCGGTTTGGGGGCTCTGAAACAATCACCCCAGCAGCCAAGCATTTGTGGCCTATGTTTCGGTTCTCGACTCCCAGGTTTGTTGGTCGCACAGACGTTGTCCGGAGTTGGAGCCATCGCGACATGGGACAAGGCAGAGACACTTGGGCGGACGCCATTTTGTCCAATGAGGAGAAACGGCGCTGGGATGAAAGCATTAGCCGCATCTCTTTGGACAGGGGTTTAAAAATTTGGGTTTGTTTGTACCTTCGTCAAAGCACAATGCAGTTAGACCCAGTGATTGGACCGTCTCCAACGACCCCAAAAAGCACTCAGGCGGCGAGGTATTACTGAACTGTGGGTACTGACAGTACACTCAGTGCATACCTTCGGCAACCTGGGTTGTCAGCACGCAGCACGCAGCACGCCGCACGCCGCACGCCAGCACATCGCTTTGCATGCATGCTGAACACCCACCATGTTGCAACGCTGTTTCGGCGCAAATTTCCTGTGTGGGGCAGTTCCAAATGGACGGTTCTGTACTGTCAGTACAACAAAAGACGCCGTGGAAGTGGCAGGCCCACACCCTTGGGTCACCAATTGGCCTGTTACCGTACCTACTAAGCTTCTAGTCGGGCCTGTGATAAGAGTCAAATACCACCTTGCCAACCCGGTTCATGATGTGAGTGCGACTTGTGGCCGGCAGCTCTGCTCTCATCGTGTTGAATCCTGATCTCATAGAATTTTCGTCGAAGGAAGCCAACAACGCACCGAATACGTCTGCCCTCAGACCTGACAGGCACTCTCTCCGATGTAGCCATGGGGCACAGCACTAAACTGGAAAGAACACTGGACAGCTGCTCCTCCTCGATTCAGTGTTGCTCCAACAAAGATGATAGACCCCACGTCAGCTTCAATGACAATGGAAACCCCAATGGCTTTTTGCGGCGTAGGACCCAAGGTACTATTCTAACCTACCCCGACATTGCCTTCAGCAGTAACTCCAGATACCAACGGCCATCTGCACATCCAGTCCCATCTCACAGTCCTTCGGTCAAGCTTATGGAGACCGACTGTTACGTAGGCAACTTCCAGTCTAAATCAATGCTTGATGAAGACCTTTGAGCTCAGCTGGTGCAGTTTAGACAGCCTATTCTAAGATTTTTCTGTCTGCTTTCCAGAGGCTCAATTCCACATCATGTCCAAACTTCAGCTGAGCCAATGGCCCAACTTGCGTGCGCGTAAATGCCAGGTTGCCCGAGCCTCACCCAAGCTGTCCAAGCTAGGTCCTTTCCATGGTGCCCACCCCAACATTGGTAGACGTCCCAACAACACAGTCAATGATCAGTTAATTAACTGCCCACCACGTTTTCCTTCCATCCTCATTCCAGGCTCTGTGGCGGGGTAATATAGAATGCAACAAGGTTTGTCGCTTTCATCCCATTATCATGGGACGGGATGGTTGGTCTCTGCCCGTTTGATGCAACCCTGATACCACACCCCTTGCGCTACAGAACCAGTTCCCCGGAGCGGACTTGAATGATCTTGAAAGCCATTAGCACCGCAGCCAGGAATAGACTGCGGGGTAAGTTTACAGGCCAGCCATCCACCGCTGAGCTTTCAACCACCCCCACGTCCCTGACTCTCGCGCCGAACATGATACCTGTGCCGTCTATTTGCAGCACTCGTTCCTCAGGGATCGGGACAGACTCGGGCCTTAGATCCGCTAGTAAACGTCGTCGCGAAGCTCGGTAATTTGACGTTTTTCTTGCCATAAGTCCTGTTGTCTGCGGAGATAAAAGAAGGACTATTATTAAAAGGGGAGAGCATGTTTGACATTCTCGAGTGGGCCAGGAATCTGGCCTTGAATGGATCGAGGCGGGGTTAGGGTTGTATCAGAGTAGGCTTGGATTCAAACTTCAGCCATGAACAGTTGGACCTATGGTATCAATTGTAACTACCACTCCTTCCGCTTGATAGGGAGAAGTACTCCGACTTGGCTCCTCCTGGTTGCATCCTTTTTTATTGAGATTTTGGACAGTTGTGAGCTGCTTACGTTGAGCCGGACCAAGTCAGCCAGCGTCTGACAAGCCTCCACTCCATACATCTTGGCCAAAAGAAAGAGGCTGTGCAAGCCTCGCTTTGGCCAATGTGACGCTGTAGTGAAATCTATGGAAAAGTGCGGGGTAGATTTCTTATATTCTGGATTATCTTGTAAAATTTTACCTAGAACTAGTTCTTGACCGAGGCCTGATGCAGTGACGTTGCCAAGGCTTGACGATGCATCATCGAGATCAGTGGGACCGGGGCTTCCCCAAAATCCTCGCTTGAATAGAAAGCAAGCAAGCCGCTCAGTTGGAAACAACAAGATCCTTCAGTGGAAACAACTAACGACTCGAGAAATGCTAGCTGAGCGATTGGGAAAGGGCTCATGTTGAAACGCACAGTGAGATAGACAGCAACACCTCGATCTGATAAGATGCTCTTGAAACAGTTCATGATACCTAGGAACCCAAGTCAGATCCAGCCAGGCTCAATGTCTTGGTCCACGAATTCAAGTTGTCTCTGTGCGCCCTGACTCATGAGAATGTTCAGGCAGCTCGGGTTTTAGAGTCCCCTTTAAAAAGGAGCCAATGTCGAGGCACAGTGTCTTTCAAAGCGAGACCCCCCCCCCAGGCTTCAGGTACCTAGGTAGTGTTGAAAACCTTGGCACAAAAGAAAAAGTAACAAGAGTCAACTCAGGCCGTCGACTAGGACTGGAATCCAAGAGGTTCCTCGACACCTCCAGATTTTAATTTGTAAGCTTCACACCCCCTGACCTGAGGAGAAATATACAATTTTATTCTAGGGCAATTTCAATCTCAACGTCCAAGACAGTTAGTTAACATGCCCATCTAGACTAGGGAGAGGCCATCTGAAAGAGTTTGTTGATAACAAAACCCAGAAGCTATTCGACAACCCTAAAGGCAAATAGCCAAATAGTTGTTAAAGAGAGGAGGTGGAAGACATCCAATTACGAGTTTGTTAACGCATACAAATGTAGATGATGGGAGCCTGAAGAAAAAATCTATACGGCAATGGGCCGAGCTTAGTTCGAGTTTGCTCGTTAATTACAGCTTATTATCTGAGACGAATCTAGACGTTTCCCGTTTCCATTGTCGGCAGGATCCCTGAGCGGATGCTGCTTTAACCTGAGTTGCCTTGAGCTGGGCTGAGCTTGGTGATCCTTGATTTGGGCGCCTCACCTGAAGTTCCCTGCAGAAAATATAAGCCCAGTTTTTTTTGGGAACCTTGTGCACCGCACACCAACTGCTGCCAAAGCCAACATCTTTGCGAGGTCTTCATGAATTTTTATTCCCTTTCATTCACCGTGATAGAAAGTTTTTCATTTTTCTATCTAGCCTTAATAACCGCCGTCACAGACGCCCCATTCTCAGACTTGGACACAAACAAACCACCGGTCATGGGAAAGGAATTAGAAGGTGGCTCGACCCCATCGCATGTTGGTCTCGGTGGAGGCGAGAGAAGCAAGGAGTGAAGGAGCAGGGGAATACCGGACCTCTGGAGGACGGTAAGGTCGTTTTCCATATGGATAGGCTTCTGATCTTATGCTGCCTCGGGGTTCTCGTGGGAGAGTCTAATCTCAAAGGCTGCGAATATCTTGTGATGGATGTCCTTCTTTTTCTCCCAGGTGTTTCGGCTAATTACTGGATATGATATCCTCGCCACTTCACGATGTACCAATATACAACTCTGGCGATACTGCGCTTTGACACGAGCCTTTCCACTTCCCACTGGTTGTCTCGTGGGTCTGGGCCTTCTTCTGGGTCCCGTAACCGGGGGGTGCCTCAACTATCGACCGCGATCGCCCCCAACTTCCCAGGCCATCGTCTCTCTATGTCTCACGATTGCCTCACGTCTTGGGCTCGAACGAATAATTAAGAGATTAATCAAGTCGATGATGGGAGACAAGTTACTAGTACATTATGGAGACATTGCCAGGGCAGTTCGAAAATTCCATGTGATGATACCGTGAGCCTTCAACATGTTACTATTTATTTCCACAGCCATTGTTAGGTACCCCTTCCAAAACACCAAGACGCTTCCTCTCCTGCTTGCTCGCCTCAAACTCTCTAATTCGCGCATGGCGGCTCATGGTTGGTTCCCCGTCTCCTAAGAATTCTTGGTGCGAGGACGCCCCTTCCATCTCACGAGGTAATTACTCCGCCCTTCCCTGGAGGGCCGGACAGTATTCCGCACAGCACACAGGCGGTGGCATTGCGAAAGACATAGGATTAATTACAGCAAAATGGCGCCTGTCGGTTGTCGATGTAGCCCTGACAGTGATATCCGCCACTCTCCCTCGCTCGGTACCTACCTACCTACCAAGCAGCTGCACTGGAAGCAAAAAAATAGGTAAAACTGCATCTCTTATGAAAAGCCTCCGAGTAGCTCTCTTTGGCACAGGGATGCTACAATGACGCAATGGGAGACAGTGTGTGAGGCAGGCGTGTGAAGCAGGCATATGAAGCAGGCACTGGCGCTCCGGCATCACGTGGAGGATACGAGAGAGATGGTTAATTGCGGTGCCGATCGCTCTGCTCTCATGAGCCTCACGTTCGGTTGGGTATTCCATCGAATGGGTTCTGCTGGCATTCTCACAGCTTGTTCTTCACAAGCTTTCGCCACTTCGCATAGTTAGACCTGGTTCCGCTGGGCCTTATACTGTTCGCGGGACTCCTCTGTTCTGTCTTCGATCTGAAGGGCGAGCCTCTCTACTTGTCGGGTGGGCCTAATAATTAACGTAACTACTCTTGTTTACTCAAGCTCTGCCCTCTCCTTGGCTGGCCATCCAACTACGAAGATGAGGTTCTGATGTAAGGTTAGCTAAAGTTAGTGCTGCCGCTACTTTCTTGCCTCTTAATTACCTTTCATTTTTCCTGGCATAGCTCCTTGAGCGCTAGCGGAGGTGAAACAGTTTGAAGCAATTCTGCTTACTGGCGTACGCTCCTTGCCCAAAATGATGGGCAGGGTGAGCAAAGGTGAGCAGAGCCTGAGAAAAAAGCCTGAGAGTAAAAGCGGCGAGCAGTCACCAGATTCGTCTCACCTAACAGAAAGGAACCCGTTTTCCCTGTTTGAAACAAAAACAGGAAAAAAAGAAAAACAAAGCGACAGTTGAGATTACATATGCGGCGAACTGTCAACGCCATATGCTTATTATGAGATCAAACTGACACGACCGAGAATTGAACTTGTGGCCAACGGGCGAGTGGTTGGCAAAGGTGGCTATTCACCATCGTACCTACCTACATGTACCTAATTACCTATCCACCGCATCGCCACCAACCCAACTCGACCGTTTTACTTCGTTTGGAATCATATGTGCACAGGAGCCTTGTGATTGAATCTCTAGATGACATGTCAGGAGGCCGTGGCACCTGTTGGCCTGTGGGGTGCACGGGTTTATGAAGACGCAAGCTCGTGGCTTTCATGTGACTGCCAACTCGACTTTGAGCCCGATAACCCGATAATTAAGCTTCCAGTTCTTGCAACAATTGACCGAAAAGATCCATCGTCGGTGGCGACAATTGTGGGGGGAATCCCTATATCGCTAAATAAAAGTCGCAGCCAAAAAGAGAAAGGAGGCAGGCCACATGTATTGTACCAAACTGTTTCAACATTTCAGTAACGCCTTGCCATTTACGGTAAACCGTGGAGAAACGCTTCAGTGAACTTGGTCAGATAATTCTCTAAACAAATGACATCTTGGGGGCAGGATCGATAAGAAAGGGGGTCCGGGATTTGAAAATAATGATTCATCGACATTGACACAATCTCATGTGTCGAAGGGCTTCTAATTACCGCATGTGATGGTCAAATGCCAAAAACACACCTTTGACATCTGATACACCCCTATAGCCGTCCTTGGTCACGTTACCTCTGGTGAATCTTTTGCCCATTCTCCAGAGGGACTAACTGCCGCTGTTTCTGCTCAGTTTCTCTTCTCAAGGGCCACTCTGCCCATCATATTGCACAGACCCTAAAAGAGAGCATTTCCTGGTCCACGATGGGAAAGGAAGGCGAGCCAGAAAAAGGAGACGAAGGTCTGTTATGCACACTTACCTGCCCATCATCATTCCCCCCCAGTTTCCCCTGATTTTACATGCCTCATTCATCCTACCCAATGACCGAATCCACTAACACACACGTATGACACACACATACAGTCTCGTGGAACTGGAGCGGAGGTGCTCCAGCCGGCACCGTAGCCGAGACCAAGCACGAGGGCGAGATGGCCATCCAGACACAGCACGGCAACACGGTGACCAAGAAAGCCGACGACAACAACCCAGCCATGCGCATCACGCGGGACGGCGGCAACGAAGTCGTCAAGCGCGCATCCGAGGTCACCATTGAGAAGAAGGCCACAGCAACAACGACGGCCAAGGCAAACTCTGGAGCAGCGCGTCGCCATACCCATCCTGCGGGCGAAGGGGACAAAACTCATCCTGCGGCGGCGGCGGCGGACGGCGAAGAGAAAGAGGAGGATAATGTGGATCCAGACTTGACTCAGCTCGACGAGGAGGAAGAAGAAGAGGAGCAGGACGAGGAGGAAAAGGAAGAAGTGCGAGGGGAGGAAAATGCGCATAAGATCAACAGTACAGGGAAGGAAGTCAAGCGTGGCAGCGGCAAGGCGGCAAACAACCGAGAGAAGATGAAACAAACCCCCCAAAAAGAAGTAGCAGAGGGAGGAGAGGAGAAAGATGCATCGTATGAAGACGACAGTGAAGAATACGACCCCCAGAAGAACAAGGACAAAGATGTCAGCGCTGGAGCAGTCGAGCAAGCTGAAGACGAAGCCGATGCCGTTGGGGATTCAAGTTTTGTGCCGGGATCTAACGAGAAGGATCTGGGAGAGGCTGAAGAGGAGGAGGAGGAGGAGGAGGAGCTGGAAGCCGAAACAACTACCGCTGCCTCCACTCCAGAAGTGCGTGGCAGCAAGAGAAAGGTTCTCGGAGCAGAAGACCTCTCGGGCGAGGGAGATGATGGAGGAAAGGAAGCGCAGCGGAAGAGGCCCAAGACGTAAATGTGTGACGGCTACTAAGCTGTGTGCGTCATGGGTGGTGAGACTATCTTTTTCTCCCCTCGAATCCAAGATCTAGTCAAGAACTAGCCTCGTTCGAGGTTCTTTGAAGCCCCTATTTTAATATAATAAACCACGATGGGATTTCTTTTACAAAGACCTCAGATGTCAAAGTTGTATATTTGCCATCGGTGATGTCTAAAAGTCTCTTGGTGGTGTCTTATCTGAAGTCGGAAATTTACAAATCTCACAAAATAATACGACCGCAAACTTGACTCTTTAAATATTGCACGTAATGCGTATTGATGTATATATATCCAAAGCTAATTACAATCGGATGGGCTTTTTACTCTTGGCGCTGGCTCTACTGCTGGCTCTACTGCTGGCTCTACTGCCAACTTTCTATGACGGCCGCTGCATGAGCCTCGCATCCTCAGCATGATCATCTGCATCGGACTCTTCCTCCTCGGACTCATCGTCTTCTTCTTCTTCTTCGTCATCGTTGTCCTCTTCAGACTCTTCCTCCTCTTCGTTTTCTTCACTCTCGTCTTCCTCATCACCACCATCATCCTCGGCGAGCCAGTCATCCAAAGACTTCGCACCAACAGCCGCACCAACAGCTTCTTTCAAGCCATTGGACTTTCTGGCAGGCGCGGACCCAGCCAATGCGTCCAGACTCTCGGCGGCGGGCACGACTCTCTTCTCTCGGTATGATGCGGTTCCCGCGTCAGTTTCCCTCAGCATCGGGTCTGGCTCACTGCCCTCTTCTACCCATTCGGGCAGATCCTCGTAACCCTTGAGCCCATGGACGCCACCGCCGCCAGCGAGTACCAAAGCTGAGGATCCAAGCATATAGCCTCGCCTTGTTTCAGAAGGACTGGGTGCTTGGGGTGCAGGTTTCGGAGCAAGAAGCATGAGTGTCGCCAACTGCGGGACGCCAAGCAAAGCCTTGTAGAGGCGCGTCCGATCGCGTAGGTCGTATGAGGTATCATAACGAGCTAAGAGCAGAACATAACTCCAGAGTTTAGCAGTGGGATGGTCATCATCTTCCACCAATTTCGGCGGAGGAACAACGGCAGCATCCTCGGCAGATCCTTGTACCTCCTCGATCTGTCGGTTCAAGTGATGGAGGTAGACCTTGGCGCCGAGAAGAACAATTTGCCTCTTGGCAACCTCCGATTCGGAAGCGAAGTCCTTTAGTAAAATCCTCAGCACATCGGCCGCGATGTTGTCTTCACCATTGAGCCCCGAAAACTCGCCCACCAGCCAAATAATGGTGGCCCGGGCCTGGGGGTCCGTTGCCGAGTCCAAGTTCTTGGCTAATCGAACCACAGTAGCAATATGGGCCGTTGGATCTTGTTGGATAAGATGCCGAATCACCGTCAAACTCTCTGCTGCCAGAGTGCCTTCCAGACTTGTGATTTGGCCAAGCAAAAGTCGCAAGCATCTCGGCGCCGTCGTTGTATCCGTCTGTGCGCATCTCCCGATAGCCCTGACCGCCTCTCTAATGAGCGCCTTGTTGGAGCCTCGGCTAAAATGCTCCAGCTCGTTGAGTATAAGACTCTTGACATGAGCTGGCGCATGGGGGAAAATCAGGGTAAGCAGCTCAAGCTTGAGTTCCCAGACAGATTCTGTGTCAGTTGCGCGGACGAGGAAGTGCGAAGCGTACTTGACAAAGTCGGCAGGGTGACTCAGGCAGATGGAGACGATATTGAAGAGGGCAATTTGCTGGATGTCGTGACCACCGCGGAGCAGGGCAACGAGCGGCCCAATGGCCGTCTTGACATGGACAGGGGTGCCAACGGCCGAATAGCATCGCGCAACGGCAACAACGACGCCCGAGTTGCGAGATTGGAGAAGAGGACTAATGCCGTTGAGCAGTAACTCTAAGTCCGGGTCCACGTCAAGAACCTGCTCTCCTTCCGAGCTAGCCTCCGGCCTTTCGCCGTAGAAGTCCTGGAGGTTGACCGACTTCTCCTTGCTCTTGACTGTCTTGGTCCGCCTCGGGAAGCATTTCCGTGCGTAAATCGTCATCATCCGCAGCGTTGAAAGCTGGCTCCACTCGTCCATGTCTACGACCATCTTGATGAGGCTTCGGTAGTGTTTGTGGATCATATCTATCCTCTCTGGGCATACCTCCATAAATGCCGTCACCGCCGCACCCGCCACGTAGTACTGTTTGTCGCCGAGTAGGGTCGTCAGATATTCCAACAGCTGGGGTAACTGGGAGGGGTCGAGTCGGTAGCACTTGGGAATAGCCAATGCGGCAGCACGTCGCACGTACGAGCTCATATCGCCCACCCCCTTCCTGATTGCTAACGAGACGATCTGACTGATGACTGGCACCCGTATGCCCGACATGGTCCGCAGCGCCAGGGCGCGAACTTGGGGGTTCGTGTCGGAGAGGGACTTTTGGATGGTGTTGATGGAGAGAAGCGCGAGGTCAGGTTCTTGTTCGGCATGGTGGATGAGGTAGATGTAGACGAGCTTCTTGATTTCGAGACTTGGAGAGGCGACATTCTTGACGACTGACGAGAAGAGCGGGAGCGTCTTTTGGGATCGGTACATCATCTACACAAGAAACGGCTAGTTAAGATACCAGTCTCTCACTTTGGATTGGGACGACAGAGGTAACGCACCGAGATGACGCGCCGCAGCCCATCGAGAACTTCGCGCTCATTTCGGCTGTCAAGTAATTTCTTGACCTGGACTCGATCGAGAGGTTTGGACGAGCTGCTGCGCGAGCTTCGGGCTGCCGAGGCAGCGTCCAGTGTGAGCTCCCGAGCTGCGGAGAAAACACGGTCAGTCGCAGGCGCAGTTGCTTGATAAATATAGTTGTTTCAGAACCTACCACTCTCGAGAAGTGTTGATATCCTGGATATCGACTCCATGGCTGCTGCGTGGGCGTTTGGTGCTCCAGACGGAGCCCCAACGCTGGCAAGTTTGTCGGTTGGCAGCTTGGGTGCTTTGGCCTGGGTGAGCTGGCTGACGTGACGTCGGGGCAGTTGCGCCAGGCTGGGAGGGACGGGCTAGTTCTAATTGGTGGGGTAGGTCATGCAGCTAAACCCCTCCAACCTGCAAGCGGGGGTCTGTGACTCCCCACTTCTCCTCCCAGCAAGGGGGCAGAAGGCAGGAGCGGGTCGGTCCGCCATCGACAAGGGAAAGAAAGGGAGGAAACCTGGAACGGAAGCATCGAACCATCAAGCGACTGCCTCGGTGGCCGGAACATGAGGAGAAGTGTCAAGCAATTCCGACAACGGAGTTTCTGGCTCTCGTATGACGTGCAGCTGCACCTAAAACTTTGCCCCCAGCGCCTGCCCCTCACTCAGCTTTGCCCTGCTCCAAGCTGCTGATGCTTATGCCAGGACGGACAACAACTAGATGGAGTCGCACCCGCTTTTTCTCTCTCCCGCCCTACCATCAGAGCTCCTTTGGTATATCATCCATTGCTGCGTCTTCCCCGCCACTCTCATCGTCTGTTCTAGCCGTGTGGAGTTTCTTTCGTCCCTTGCCCAAGACATCCGACACTGTCAGCATCAGCATGAGAGTCCAGACGAACTACAACAACCACAGGCATCACCACCGCCCAAAAACACTCCAAACGAGACAGCTAGACATCCCCCCGATGTGTTCAAAGCCTCGAGGGCGGCGCAACTACTGGCAACTCCTCTCTACCAAGTCGCCGTCGCACGACATATCCGCATTATCTTCATCCCCACCGTGTCCCACCTGCGCGCCTTCCTTTCCGTTTTCTCTGCTGAGGACTCGAAGGTCTCTGCCCCGCCCCCTTCCGCGCTACACGGCATAACCACCGCCAGCTCCCCTGGGAAACCGCGCCCCCTTCTTCTCGTCTATGGTTTCCTGCATATGCATCGTGATACGAGTGAGTGGAGCGTGCAAGGCCTGAGCAACACGGCCTCCATCCTCGTCGAGACTACCAGACGAGTGGCTTTCCGGGCCGTTGTTGCGGAGCCAAACACTTCAGGGGGTAGCGGGGAGGCACATGCTAATGAGATGCTTTCCGAGAAATTGCCGATGTTGAGTGGCAGCGCAAGGAGAATCGGACCTGACTTGGAGGGCAATGGGTGGACTGGGAGGACAGTGGATGTGCGGCGTGTTCTGGGACGATGGTTCCGGTTCCAACTCGGAAACTGGGAACAAGAGAAGCCTTAGAGGGATTTTGACTTGCCTTGGATATGCTACACACGAATAGGTCCACGATTTGCATACACTCATTGGAAACCCATCTTCAGCATAACCGAGCAACATCCATCTCATTGAGCACAGCTGAGCTCTATCATATACACATGCCGCCTGTCATCACACAACCAAACCATAACGCCATCCCATGGTATCCCTATTTTCTAAACACCCCAACAAGGCCAAACCCAACAGCAAGCATTACGACATTAAAAGAAGAAGCCCGCGAGCCCGGATTAAATGGCCTGCTCCATCTCGGTGATGTAGAGCTTAATGTGAGACTCCATTTTGAGGTATTCGTCGTATGCGGCGTGAACTTCGTTTTCGATGTTCTCCTTGAGGTCCAACATCTAACAAACGGCTCGAGTTAGCATTATGCCATGATTGTCAGGATCAAAGCGACGTACCTTTTTCTCTGTTTGCTCAATACGAACTCTTCTCCGCTCGACGTCCTTGCCCTTCTCGGACCGCTCCTCGGTGAGCTTCTTGTGCACTGCCCGCAGCTCCTCCATCTTCTCCTTTGCTCTCTGGGCCTTTTCTTGGCTCTGGCCGCGCAGGGTTTCCGTCCGCTCTGCCCACTTGGAGAGCTGCCGTTGGAGTAATGCTTCGGTCCGTTCAACTTCACGCACGTTCGCCCCGCGCTCCGTAAGCGCGTCTCGCTGCTTGGCGTTCTTGGCGTTCTCCTCCTCCTCCTTTGCTAGCTCGTTAGCGATCTCATCTAGCAGCTTGATACAGGACGCTACATCGGTCGACACGACAGCAAAAGAGTCAGTCGAGGTCTGGAGTGCTCTTGCCCGTCGGTCTAACGAGTCGATGTGCGCCTTGTCGCCGTTGAGCGTGTTGCTCAGCTCCGTCAGACTTGCTTGGAGGGTCTGGGGGCTCTGGAGGGTATAAGGGCGCAGTTTTGCACTGTCCTGCTTGAATGCCAGCTTGGTGGCTGTCTTCTCTTCGAGTTCAGAAGCCAGCTCGCCCTTCTTCGTCTTGGCCTCCTCCAGCCTCGCTGCCACCTTCTCCTGACTCCGCCGGAGTTCCAGGAGTCGCTTCTTCAGGTCTTCATTCCTCCTTGTCTTCTCTCGCACCAAAACCTCCATTTGCCTTCTGTTGTCCCGCATTTCCTCGAGCTGCGCCTCCATATTCTGATTCTCGACATAAAGCTGTTCGATGCGCGCCTTTGCGTTCTCGGCGCGGTTGCAGTGCTCATCGATGACGCTTGTCTGGCTCTCTCGGAAGCGCACAAAGTTGATGACATAGCTAAAGATCTTGACCAGGCGGTCATGCGTCGGCTTGTAAAGATCCATAAAATTGAAGTCGTTGACGCCACAGTCCAACATCAGCCGGCGCAGCGACGCGTAAAAGCCCATCAGGTTGCGCGTATCGGGCGGCATCAGCGCGTCGCCATAGTCGCTGCACATGTCCTCGACGGCGGCGCGCATTGCTGGGTCGACAGTTTGGCGCGTCTTGTTCATCAGCAGCTCGCCGAACCACTCAAAGATCATCTGCACTTGGATCGGGTTGGGCTTCTGCAGGTCTGCAATGGTGAAGGGGATTCCGAGCTCGTTGATGCAGCCGACAATCTCCCTGTCGGGCAGGCGCATGTTGGCATAGGCGGCTTCCTCCTCCTTCTTGCGCGTCCGCGACTGCGGCGGCGCGGCCGGGAGAATCGACATTCGTGGATTGAACGCCATCTTGGAGACGCACTGGGTGCAATCGATGTGATAAAGGCGTCAGATGGGTAAGGGGCTCGGTCGTAAGTCGAATTGGGCTTGTCGTGCTGTGTGGATTGTGTCGCGAATTTGAAATGCGATGATAGGAAGTGGATGATGTTGACGAAACATGCATGGTGGGGGATCGTTGCTCGGGAAACCCAGATTTGGCACGAATTGCATAGCCTCTGTTATATGCATATCACGTGATACCCTACATGCAGGCTCTCGATGGAAACCCTAACCCTGTTGCCTTTTAAACTGGCCTTGGCCTCCTCAGCTAGGACTGTGAAAAGAAAGAGTACAAACTTGATTTGTATCAAGTAGGTGCAAGACTCATAACAAAACCTTCTGCTACATTAATACTATCCGTAATATTCTGGTAGAACGGTCGAGCCTTGCCAATCTGGGGCTGAATTTCCATTATTAGCATCGTAAACAGGAAACTTTTTTTGGACAAAGTTTAGCAGCCTTTCGATGCTGACGCGTGGCTGTTGGGTATACAGCTCTTATTATCGACCCAGAGAGTTCGTATTCGTGAGCCCTGTACACGTGGGATGACGGCTGTTGTTCATGCGTCCTCTCTCCCGAGCCGAGACAAGTGAAATTCAATCTCCAGACCGTGAATACGGCCAACTTCCCAAAAGATAATTGTGCGAGGGGCTGATGGATATTTTGGGCAACGTGTCACCGGAACAGTGGTCACAGCACCCCTTGCGTTAAGGAATCCGGGCCGCCCCCACTGTTGATTCTCGATGGCAGTATTTTTGCTGGGGGTTCAACCCCCAAGCCTTTCCCTAATTCTTGGCGATGAAACGGCTTTTCGGAGTTCTCGCTTGTTTCCCTGTCGCGCGGCGCCAGCTGGCTGGCTACTGCACGAAAAGATTGTTCCCGCACCCTGCCACCCTTGTGTCGCATATTGATTGCCGGCTGACAGCAAATGACCCTTGCAAAAGATACAAGACCCTGAATGAAAAGAAAATACAAAAGATCGGACGGAATCAATCTCTATCTGTGCTACACTGTACCCGGCTCTGAACACCGCATATTGCACTGCATAACGGTGGATTGTGGTGATCACGAGCAGTTCTGTTTTAAAAAAAAAATTCGGTGCCCAAAAGGCCAGGTCGGCTAAACCTGAAAAGACGAAAATTTGCCTGTCGAGATGAGACCCTGCCAACCTGCACATGCCCGGACTTGGTGGCGTGGTTTTGTGGGCGTGGCATCATCAGGCAGGCGGGCGTCGCCTCTGCCTCTGATGTCGAACATGCAGCAGACGCCGCCAGATTCGATCTTTCTCTTGGGGCAAGATATATACGTATACATGGTGGGACGGACAGATTGATCTGCTCTCCCAATGCCAACGGACGGCTGAAATTGGCCCAACCAGACGGGCAGCCCATAGCTCTCATGCTAAGGCATGACCTCCGTGGAATTGTTTCTGACACGAGTGATTGGCCGTCTTGGTGAAGGGAGGGATGATCATGAAACATTAAGGTCCAGCCACCTTTCGCTCTTCCACAAGTCAGCTTCCCCTACATCTCCATCTTCTTTTGGTCATCGAACAGACGAGATGTGCGCTACGGTAGTTGAGATGGAAAAATGGCGAATCTGGCGCAGCGATTGGCCCCCGCATTTTAGTAGCTTCATCTGCGCGAACGGCTTCATCTAACAACCGTTGAAGCTTCCAGCATGGAGCGTGCGGACAAGCGTCTCCATCCAATTGTCTCGTCTTCATCTTACTGTTTCTGTCACACAGAAAGAGCTTCGGTACATGATGCGGCCGGCGGATCGTGCCGCTGGTTGAGTCGTGCTGTACGCAATCAAACTAAACGGCGAGACCAATCTGCAAACCGTTTTCTGTCCCGCCTGAGGTGTGAGCCTCCTGTGCTTTGCATTCGCCATTACACGTGTCAGTCTGACAAGCAATCAAGGCCCGCGCTGTCAGCCCTTGGTCCTGCAGCAGCTCGTGGGCGTTGGCGGGCGGCGTTGGGCCTGTGCTTGTCGATGCTGTGCACCAGAGGCAATTAATTGAGGTGCGTTTTGGAACGGAACTGTGATAGCTGCGGACAGACCGCAGCATCGCATCCGGACGCTTTGCTCAGGAGAGCTGCAAGGAGATTTTGCTTTACTTCTCGAGGGGATCAGCGCCAAATGTGCGATTGTGCTTCCCTGCTCTCCTCCATATCTGAGCTAAAAAGCAAAAAATGACGATGCCAATGATGAGGGTGGTATCGTGCAAGCCGAAGCGAAGCAACGAGTGGGCAGCGTTCCCCGTCGTTGAGAGCCTGCCCTACAGCGGTGCAATGACATAATTGGCTCTACGTATAGTCTGGGATGTACCCTTGCGAGGCAACGAGAGACACTCCCCCCACCAGCTTTCAACGAAGTGCGCCAGCTGGAGACAAACAGCCCAGTCTCCGTTTTGACCGGCAAGAACAGCAGGGGTTGCAGCTGCGACCTGACAGCGCTTCAGGTCGTCCCTTTTTCTCTTTTCGATGCCCGTCATAGCGCATGAATCACAGGCCAACTCTTTTTTCCCTCGTGCCTGGATCCAATGGAGTCGTCGACCCGGAGGATTAAAGACAGCAGGCGGCCTTGGTGGCGCAGAGGCCGGCTCGTGTTGAAGTGTTTGGCCGTGACGAAGCGAGGTCGCCGTCGGGGGCTGACAGGGATGGGCCGCGACCGTTTAATAGAAGAGAGGAAAGGGAGGGGTAAACGCCAGGGGTCGAAAAGCTAGTGTAGGAAGACAGCTCTGTGAATATCAATTCCATTATTGATAGCTTGCCCAAGCTACGGGCTGCAGTCCTTAGGGTGTCTGGTCTGGTCTCTGGCGGATTCTGGAGAGAGCTGAGGTTGGCATCATCTGATCAAAACGAAGTATTTCGTGGGAAAGTGCGATCATGTCCCTTTCGTCCTATCGCCGTCGCTCCTGTTTAACTTGGTTCGTGTGCCCAATTTCGCCGTTGTCCCGTTTCCACGGATTCACTGTCATGCGCTGAATTGCGACGGAGAGCTTCGGCACAGAAAACTGAGAGCTCGTGACGGAGGAGGGGACCATGGTCCACATTCAAACTGCAGCTTTCGCCCCTTCTCCGTTTTCACTCCATTTCCCGTCGCCTTCCAAGTTCTCCCCTGGCACCTGGGCTGGCAAGCTGGGATTCCCGCCCACCATTGCCACCACCGGGTACCTTGCTTGCTGCTTCCTGGCTGACACTGCGGCCTCGCACTCGGTTCTTAAGGTTACTTTCTGGGGTCTGCCCTGGCTGCCCACCTGCATCGCTGCCCTGTGTCGTCTTCGCAAATCCGCAGCCCATATCTAACCTAAGACACCCCAGGCGTTGGTTTTCACAATCTCCCTCCCTCAGACATTCCCACCCCGCCCTTTCGACGCACCGCGGGAAACTTTGCCGTCGATCAGTTCTCGTCGCATTCCCTTGCGACACGCCTCTCCAGCTCGAGAACCCCGTGTCGGGTCCTGACTTTTGCCGCCATTCCAGCCGAGAGAGCAGCCGCCAAATCGCTCGACGATTCGCATTGCCAGTCTAAAGAATCCTTATCGACGACCAACGAACCGGCACACAGCCCGATCACAAGCAAACAACGTGCACTTCCTGCCACCACGC
Organism: Lasiosphaeriaceae sp. G1095; assembly: GCA_027569635.1. NCBI lineage: Eukaryota > Fungi > Ascomycota > Sordariomycetes > Sordariales > Lasiosphaeriaceae > Lasiosphaeriaceae sp. G1095. The sequence continues at coordinate 15,331 of JAPDFK010000416.1, read as the reverse complement.
TGGTCACCTAAACGCCCTTCGTATTCCAGCAGACGTGGAGCAATGCTTTAGACTTAGGAACAATAGCCTGCTTCTCGTCAACTTTGCCAGCTGCACAGCACAGCACAGCACAACCAAGCTCGTCGACCCATGATTCCCGCTACTGCGCAGCCACCATGACCCAACGACACTCCCCTCCGAGTATACACAACACCAGCCAAGAACCGTGCGCGCCCTTCCGCCGTCACTTATAAGCTTTCCGCTGGACTTGTTCAAAGAGCCAAGCGTCTTTAACCAGCTGCACAAGATGGCGATGTGGCCATTTCGGCGCAAGAGCCGCAGGAAGCGCTCACGGGCCAATACGGCCGAGCTCGAGGAAACACGAGGACGTGCGATCGACCCAACACTACCGCCGCGGAGTCAAACGCTGCCGGATGTCCTCGCTTCGGTCATCGCTTCGACTCCGGAGCAGCCTACCAAGAAACAACGGACGTCGCCCAACAAGCTACAGCGCAGGCCTCGAACCTACAGCTTCTCGCCTGGTCGCCACGATTCCATCAAGGTGAACCGAAAGATGGGCACAAGGTCCAGACAAGCCCCAAGAGACGACAATTGGGAGAAAGCGGCCAGAGGTGTCGCTGAAACCAATGAAGATGTGTTTCAGCGTGCACCGACTCTGCACAACAAGCGAGATGGCGACCATTTGCCCGGAAAGAAGTTGAGCAAGAAACGGCGCAAAGACGACCAGCAGCGCGAGGCCGAGATCAAGGCCATGAGCAATTTTGTCCCTGTTCGCCACGCCACCGAAGACTGGACAGCTGGGCGTCTAATGAAGAAGGACAGCAGAAGAGTTAAAACGGGCTTTGGGCTCGGCTTCAGAGGATCTTCCCGACAAGAATGGGAGAAGTATAACCGATCGTCCGACATATCTGTGCCCGAGTCGATACACTCTAGTCTCTCCTCGGGCTCGGAGCACATTTCCTTCAGGGTCTCGGCTTTAGAAGCCCTCGCCCCCAGACCTACTTTACGCTACACGACACATCCAAGACCAGTGGCTCTAGTTGGTGACAGGGGCTCAGGCCTTTTCAGGCGATCGTCTCAACAACAGAGAAAGCTCACAGCGCCAATTCCAGAGGCAACACTCAAGGCCCACAAGCGGATCGATGACCTTGCCGACGATCTCAGCGCGAGCGACTTGCGAGAGTTGATGGAAAGGGATAAGCGGAGACGAGAAAGGAAACGGCTACGGGACCAGGAGAAGCTGAACCAAAAGCTTGCACGGCGAGCCGAGATCCAGCGCCTCGCTGAGGCTGAAGCTGCAAAGGAGGGCAGGGACTCTCCCCCGAACCTAGAGCGGGGAGTTCTTGGTCGGGAAGCTGTTGGCCTGGGCATTGATCCCGCATCCGCTGTCGTCACTTCGTCATCGAGGCGGCAATCGGGCGACTCACCAAAGCAACATGGCAAGCGCCCGGCAGAGGACGACGGTGAGGCGGGGGAGACCGCGTCTCGACCCCACCCCTTGGCAGCTTTTCACCGAACGAATAGCATCCCGCTCCAAAGCCCAGTGCCTCCTCGTGAAGAGACCGAGGATATTCCAAAGCAGACAGTACCGCCACTGGCCAGCCCAAGATCGAGAAGCTCCTTCCTTCGGTATGGGTTATCGCGATCCAAGTCTCCCCAACTGTCCGAAGTCAAAACAGAACATTCGGAACCCATGCAGAAAGGGTCAGAAACGAGCAGCTCCAAAGGCCCGCTTTCTTGGACATCTTTCTTCAGATGGGCCAACAGGCATAAGCAGAATTCAGCAGGGCCATCGTCTTTCTCCAATACATCGCGAGACTCGATGCAAACAACGCAGCTGCCGACACCCCCCGTATCTTTCGTGCCACGGCGCATCAGTTCAGGGGTACCAAAACGCACCATGTCCCGCTTCCGCGAGGATCTACCCGAATTACCTCTATCTCCCCCGGACTCTCGCCTTCAATCTCCCGAGGTTGACCCCATCCCTCCAACGATTGTCGAGAACTCGCCGGACCAAAACACACACACTGAAGAAATGGCTTTGGACCCACCGGTGCCAGGTGCCAGATTTGACACTCCCGCATCTGATCAAAGATCTCTCGAAGCTATGCGGCAGACCCCCTCTACCTTTGGTCATCCGGATGATCCCGGGGTGTCGCCCGAGCCGCAATCCATGTCATTGGCGTCTATAGACTCTGAGGCCTCGTGGCTTTCAGGTCGTCTGTCCAAGAATCGAAAAGCGTCAGGAGTCTTGCAATCATCACCGTACATGCAGCGTCATCGGCAAACTTCAGAGCCGGACCATGATCGCTTTCAAGAGCAGGACAACTTGAATGAAGACATGTCCATCACTGATGATGATTACCTTTCTCGCTTTACTCAACCTAATGCCGAGCGTTTCGCCTGGAATCGGAAGTCAACTGGCGAGGCTCGCCCGTCTAGCGACGGAGAAGAGGAAATCCATTGGGGATCCGTTGGGGGGCATCAGCCTATGGTTGTACAAACCCATACTGCCGATCGAATGAAGAGTCGTGAGGGTTTGCTGAAGTCCTTTGGCGAGGAGGCCGAGAGTGACTCCCCGGCAGCTTCCCCAGTCAGTGATACTGGTGGCGGCGGTGAAGATGGAGACGAAGGCCTTCACCGAGCAACCAGCATCAACCTTGGGAAAGGACACGCGAGACACATCAGCGCTGGCAGCGCGCGACTTTTGTCCATAAGCTCTCGTTCATCAGTCGATGCGAAGCGGATGAGCAATTCGCGAAGCCCCAGACTTGAATGATGACAAGTCGAAACACATGAGAAGACACGCAGAAACACAGAGAAGCTGGCTGACCCCTGAGACATTACCACATTCATTTGACAATTTCCTTACATTCCATCTTCCAAACCACAGCCCGACGGCACTTTCCTTACCTCACCAACCGATATTCACTCTTTACCCTGTCACTTTCCTACTGTCCCAAACAAACCATCCACAAATCCACAAAAAAAAAAGAGGTCTAAAAAGACCTATACCACGATTGTCTCTTGGATCAGCCATCTTCTCGGTTCTGCTGTTTTCGTGTCTCTTTTATCTCGATGGACCTTGGCCACTGCATTCGCGCACCCGACCAGCCAGGGTAGGTCGCGCTGAATGTGTGGCGCGCGCAGCTGTGCAATATGACGTTACGATTCTTTCACTGCGGTGATTTTGCCTTTGTTCTTGTCTATGGTTTATACTGATTAGGATACCCAAGCGAGCTTATCCGACCTCAATGGAGTTGAGGTGTTGGAAAAGGGATGGAGTCGCATTTCCATAGATACCATTGACATCTATTTTCTATTTTTCACCATACAGGCCTGGGATGTCGGGTACACAGCAATGGGCGGGCACATATTTAGACTTGACTCAAAAGACAACTCGACGTGTATTTCATTGTAATCAAATGCTAGCTGGATGGACTCTGCTATTTCACTTCATACTTCTGCTGCGGTTTGCAAGCCTAAGCCAACAACATAGCTACCTGCCTTAGGCATGTGGCCAGACGAAAACACATTCTGCCACCAGCTCCCTTTGTGTTTATTCGTAGATTATGTACCCATGTACAATAGCAACTAGAAGAGGTTGGGGCGTCAGGTACGGATTGCCACTGGGCCAGGACGGTAGGCGAAAAACAAAAACGCACACGGTCTTGGGAGTTGCCACGTTCAACTAAATGGATACCGGGTGTTGACGGGACGGTTGTTATACGGTTCTTATGTCCCGCTGTATGTACGCCCAAGAGTATAAATGATTTTTCTGGTCACTTGACGCCTCAATGTTGTTTGTTACTTTCTCGTCCTCTCTCCCCGTTCTGCCATATATGAGCGATTAATAAATCATTCTTGAACGTAGGTAGCTTCAAGTTTCACCCCTCAAACGTATTGGTTATATAATTTCTGTTGGCTGCACCCTCTTAGAATGAGACCCTAACGTTGCCAAAGTTATCTCCTGGTCGGTCTGGTATTTTGACAAGTTTAAGCCCCAAGCCATTAATTACATGAGATTCTATCCTTTGTTTTGCTCTCGACGCCCAGCAGCATTGACGTCTTACCCCGTGGTGCCCCCGGAGATCCAGATCTGCCCGCTACACCGCAGAATATTCCTCCGGCCGGCCCCCTTGAGGTACAGCTCCTTCGTGGTCGGGTTGACAGCACCATAGACGTAGTTCGCCTGGCCCAAGTTGACGGGGTACTCGACGGCGGAGGTCGATGTGGAGCCCGCCTGCCAGAACAGGCCCCCGGCCTCGCCGTTGGGCACGTTGGCGTAGAAGTATAGCGGCGTGGTGCCGTATTCGGTTGCCGCGGCGCGGAAGGCCGCGACGTTCTGGGCCGAGAGCGCAACTTGGGCTAAGGTTGTGGCGGTTGTGGTTTCCAAGGCTGTTACGGTTTCGGTGATGATGGAGGCTTTGCGTTTACAGGGTGGTTGCGGTAACAAAGGCGATGATGTCTGTCTCGGTGGTTGCTGTCGTGGCTGTGACAGCGAGAACTGTGGTCTCGGTACTGCTGACGGTGGATCCAGGTACAGTGACGGTGATAGTCTATCAAAGTATGGTTAGTCACGGGGAGGCCTTCGGTTCACAGAGATACACAGTTCAAGGATGACCTACCTCGGTAGTGTCTCCAGTGACCGTGGTGGACTGGACCTCGAGAACGACGGTAGCCAGCGTGACACCGGCACACTTGCACGCCGAGACGTATTTCTCCCAAGACGGGCACTGTGAGGCGTAGGTGGGGAGCAAAGGAGACGATATGCTTGCGGCTGAGCGACGCCGGTTGACGTTGACAGTGGAGACGGCGGTCTGCACAGTCTGAACAACAGTCTGGGTTGTCTTGACTGTCTGGGTGGTTGCGAACAGCTGCGTTTCCGTAGACGCCGTGATTGTTGTGCTAACGACCAAGGGGTCCGTCTCGGTTTCAGTCACTGTAGTGAGCTTGAAACATCGATAATAGTAAATTTAATTGCTTCTTCGCCTCCCGCCACGGTGACGGTGCTGGTTGGTGTAGGCTGTGGTCAGTCATATATCCATCGATTGCGTCAAGTTTCTGGGTCATTGACGATGCAAGCTTACACGGCCACGGGGTCACGGTGACAACAAGGTTCGAGGAACAGTCCGCAACTCCTTGGTCAACATCGCCGATGGCTGTTGGGTGCAATTCCAGCCAGCATATTTGCCGCTCTCTCGACAAGGGTGGATTTTCTCTTGCCTTTCAATCACGTATTACTGCGGCAGCATGCTGCAGCTGCCTGATGGATTGAGGCCAAGCCCGAGAGGATCTAGAAAACGAATGTATGTCTCATGGTAAAGAGCGACAGTAAAGAAAAGAATGACTGCAAAAAGAGTGTGATAAGCTCACTTCAGAACCCATGCATCCCCACCAGGCTTCGAAAAAGAAGATAAAAGGGAAAACGGAAGCCGCCGCGCAAGTGGATTTCGTGGTGTTTTGACCATTTGGAAAGTGATTGTTTTGATGCAGGGGGATTATGCTAGCGTGTAGCCGAAATACCTATTTGAGGAACTTGAAGGCGTTAATTCGCGGGCTTCGATCCACAAGTTTATTGGTCGATAGCTTGGCCCGAACCGCTGGGAAAGTAGCGAGAACCTCGCCTGTCTTGACCTTCTAGGCCAGGGCCTTGGGCGACATGACTTAAGATTCGGGAGCTCTCTCGTCCCAGCTTCCTCCTTCATCAGTCACTTCTTCATCGTGCCAGCACCGGCTCGTTATATGGTGTCCCGCTGTCTAAACATTGTTCTAGTTCTCAAACGATGGATGAGTAAATAAGATACGCATAACAAAACGTCAAAAACCACATACAACACCACACCGACCTAACTACTAGTCTGGCCCTTATTTGTTTATCGATGGGAGAGCGGACGGGATCCCGAGTTTGCTAACGGGTATGGTCGTAGATAATAGACTGGCGGCTGCAATTTTGCCATTTCAATATCGTCGAGAAGCCCGGACTTCTTGCCAAATGACAAAATCATCTTTCTGTTCATCAGGGTGGAATACATTAATTACAACGTTAAGACGCCTTTTGATCGCAAAAGGGTGTGACTAAAGTTAACCTAATGTTTATTAGGTACGCACACATCAAGAACTGGTTGTTTAGTTTTTGTTTAATTACCTAGCGAAAAAAAATGGGTCACAATATCCGACGTCTCTTTCTTCGGATGAAACACATTGAATCTCCATCGGAAAGCCCCAACGGTATGAAAATACATTTATCCACCTCTAAATCCGCCGTTTTCACTGGCTCGTTCAAGAAGAAGTGGGGTCTGGAAAATGGGAAAGAAATGACATAGAAGAAAAAAAGACAGGAAAAGCGGCATCCCCTTTTCCCTCTTCTCGGCCCGAGTGTTTGAGCTCTCATTAGCGACAAACGGTGATATAGGAACGGGCTCATCCCCTTTTTGGACGATTCATGGCATTTTTCGAAGAGTTGTCCAAAATGGGGAATACGTTCGGATCATTGGCAAGCTGCGAGTCTTCGTTTGGGCGACGGTAAGCACTAAGCCCAAATAAGCTTCCGAGAATATTTCCTTTCTTGGAGTTTTGCGAATTTCCCAATTTGGTGACTCTTATACCAGTCGCCGCTCTCAAAGCTTCAAGGGTGAATTCGATCCTTCAATCAGGCTGCCCTTCGAGGTCAGCAAGTCTCAAGGATTGTGTCAGTGTCCGCGGTCTCTATGAATTTTGGACGTATGGCTACATTGCATTATCAAGAGTTTTGTTGCTCGACCTGCCTTCACAGCGATTGATCATGATGTTGCATGGTTTGTTAATTATTTATCTTGGATTCCTAATTCCCACAAAATCTTTACTCATTTATGTACATAAAGTTCGGAGTAGAGATGGCCGCCCCGCGTGATATTCTCACTATCTTTCAAATGGCCGAAAAGACTTGCAGCACGTGATGCATTGTAGCATCGATATCAACCGACGACTTGACGATTCGGCTCAGCATGGACTCAACCTTGAACCTTCGTGCGGGGCTGGCCTGAGTCTGACTTGTCTGTTCAACGCGCACGAGAAGCTGCCGAAAGTTTCTAATTTGCAGCTTCAGCAGCACCCGAAGGATGTGCACTTGCTCTTCATCCGAGTACTGGGCTCGAAAGTCGTTGGAAAACAACAAGGGGTTGCAGCTTGCGATGTAGGCTGGTCCCTTTGATGTGCTGCAAAAGAGCTGTGGGTGAAGGGGGGGAGGCGGCGAGTCCTCTGTTGAAGAGGCGACCAGTGGCGTGTTAGTTGTGAGGACGGAGACGGGAGATTCCACCTGTGAATCCGTTGATGGTATTCCAGTTGAGCCATTGCTGCTACTTGGCAGTCCCATCATGGTGCTGCATGCCCGTTTGATTCTTTTGTGAATGCATTGAAACATCTCGGTTAGCCGGTCGCAGATGATGAGAAGCATTGTATGTACGCTACTGGGGCATATGCAGTGCGCACAGTCGAGAGGTGTGCAGCACTGATAGACAACCCACTTCTTGAGCTGGAGCACCTGGTCGAGGGACAGGGTGGTGAGATGGAATTGGTCATCGTCGAATTGTTGGATGATGCGAACCAGGTCCTCTAGACAAGAACAAAAGGGCGAATATGGGTGGGTGCGACTCTGTGAAGGGGCCGAGAGAACAGCTGATAGTCTCTCGTTCTCCTGATCGGTGGTAATGCCAGCGGCATGACTTTCCCCCAAGGCGGCTGCAATGTAAGAACCTAGAGAGTCGCAAACGTTGTGCTGTCGTCCATTCTCCTGCGAGTTGTTGTTTGTGAGGCTGATGACTAGTGGGAGGGGACTGGGCCGAACATCATGCAAGGGGCTTTTGTTGTTGTTCAAGTTGTTGTTGTTGACGCCACCATCCCCTTCGGAGACAGGAGTTGTGGCCAACCTGGCCTCTTTAGGAGAAGCCGACAATGTCCACCCAGAGCTGAGGAACTCACTGGGCGTATCCAACAAGTTTCTATCTGCCTCACTTGATGATGCCGGGACGCCCTCGGACTGGGGGGCACCGGACGAAGCCAGCTGAGTCAAGGTGTTGTCCGAGGTAGGGCCGAGAGATTGTGCTCCTGGCTCGACAGGTACCTCGACAGTCAAGTTCACCTGCGACGATGGGTTGTTCGTCCTAGACCTGTCCAGGCGGGCGTTTGGCGGGAATACGCAGTCTATGTCCCTTGCTCGGCATCGGTCGCAGGTGTGGGGGCCACCAGAGCATCGAAGCTGCACGACAAGAGATTTGTTAGGTCCTATCCGTACCACCTTGGTTATGGGCGACTTTGTGAGAGCTAGCGGGGTGGGTGGGACAAGACGCTGTGGAAGAGATGACAAATGACATTTGGATCTCACCTTGTTCTTTTGACATGCAAGACAAGCCGGACGCCGAGCGGATCGTGGTCCTCGAAGAGTTTTGCTCTTGACCCCGCCTGGTCCGGCATTCCGTCGCGCAACTTGCTCCATACCACGGGCCCCTTCATTCTTTTGGCTGGTTGAGCTCCTTAGCGTGATAAACATGGTGCCGAATTTGGTATTTTCTTCTTTTTTTGAGCAGGATAAGAATACCGCAATATGAAGTCCGCGAGAAATTTGTTAAGGGCGGATCGAAACTCGATCCCAAGGCTTCACAAACGTCTGGTGTTGGGGATAAACAAAGCCTCTACAGGGGTTTGTCACAGGGGAAGAAAAGACGGTAGTGAATCGAGGCGATGTGTCAGCATTCCCAAACGGGTATCCGAACTTTGAGCCCCCCATGTCAACGGCCGCCAACAGTCCGACGTTGGTGCATGGATTACCTCAGCTAAAAGGAAGAAGATGATGATTCATTGAATCCCTCGAGTCCATCGGCGGCAAGGATCGGGAAATAGTCAAGCCCCCTTGAAGCATGGGTTCCATTTCCTTTTAACAACAAAAACAAAGACTCCACCACATAGCGTCAGTTATTGCCAGTCGAATAGGCACAACTTGAGTCTTTGGTGAGGTACTTGACATGAACAAAGGGTGAGTCTGGGGAAGTGACGGTTTCAAGGTGGGTGGGGGAGCAGAAAATAAGCATTGGTGAGGCGTTCTGCGCGGCATACCGGAATTGTGTCCCAGATATTATGCTTAATTCCAATGGCAGAGTAAATACCTACCTACCGTCACGGTCCCCGCGTAGTCGGTTTCCGATGCCCATTTTTCGGATATAACCCATTTTTTGTCAGCAAAAGAGTCCGTCTCAGATATCACTAATGAGGAAAGGCTCAGAATAGGTAGGTACATGGTCGTCAACTGAAAGAGAGACAGACTGGGGAAAAGAGGACATGTTTAGTGTTGATCTCCGTATGGATGATGGGTATATAAGTCATCGAAATCATGATCTCGTTCATACCTTTTTTCTCGTTCATCATCACTCAAGACTCTCACCTTCATTTGGGCATAATTACTTCCTACAAACCACAAACATGTCTCTCCCCACGACTTACAAGCACGCCGTCTTCAAGACAAAGGGCGGGCCGCTCATCCTGGAAGACACCCCGTTGAAAATGCCCAGCAGCGGCGAAATCCTCGTCAAAGTTGAGGCCTGTGGCGTTTGCCATTCCGACATGTATGCCCAGTACGATGGCGTTGGCGGCGGGTTCCCCATTGTACCGGGTCATGAGATCATCGGCAATGTTGCTGCAGTCGGCGCTGGCTCGGATGCCCAAGCTTTCAAGATTGGCGAGCGCATCGGCTCAGGATGGCATGGTGGACACGACGGCACCTGCAAGGCGTGCAAGCAAGGCTTCCACCAGATGTGCGACGACCAGAAGGTCAACGGAATTACCAGAAACGGTGGCTGTAAGTCCCTTTGCCCCTTGTTTCCTTCAAGTGTGACGGAGACTGATATGAAAATAGACGCCGAGTACTGTCTCCTCCGGGCTGAAGCAGTCGCCCGGATCCCTCAGCATATCGACGCCGCCAAGTACGCACCCATACTGTGTGCCGGCGTGACTGTGTTCAACTCGCTACGGCACATGAACATTCAGCCAGGCTCAACGGTTGCGGTCCAGGGGCTGGGCGGCCTGGGCCACCTGGCTATCCAGTATGCGCGGCGCATGGGATACCGTGTGGTGGCCATCTCGCGAGGCGCCGACAAGGAGAAGGCGGCACGTGAGCTCGGCGCCGCCGACTACATCGACGCAAGCAAGGGTGATGCCGGGGAGCAGCTAAAAGCCTTGGGCGATGTTTCGATCGTCATCTCTACGGCCTCGACTGCCGACGCTATCTCCCCCCTAATCAAGGGGTTGGGCGTTCTCGGCAAGCTTCTTGTCTTGAGCATTCCCGGCGACCTGCCCATCGACACCTACACCATGGTCAAGTACGGTGTCTCGGTTCAGTGCTGGCCCAGTGGCCACGCGGGAGACTCTGAGGACGCCGTCAGATTTACCGAGCTGAACAATGTTGATTGTGCCATCGAGACCTTTCCTCTGGCCGACGCTCAGAAAGCCTACGGTGGGTGTGTGTTTGAATTGTTTCTTTTCCAGCTAGAATTTTAACTAACATCTCAACTCCAGACGCAATGATGGGTGGAACAGTCCGTTTCCGTGCGGTTCTCACAATGTAGGGAGTGATTGTGGCCCAAAGAGTACCACGCAACTGAGAGATCGCGGGGTTTGCTGAATAAATGGTGGGGGAGGGGGGGGTAGTTGTTGTAATTCTCAGTCACTGAAAAAGACTCTGGAAAATGAGAAGCGAAATATAAATCAAAGAACCCACCACAGCTATGCCTCCCCTCCCCCCGCAACGCAAAAGCTACATCTTGGCATTGAGCACGAGGAACATACCTGGCAGGAGCATACTTGACAGGACAAGGGTGATTGGGTGGAGTCGGCAGCAGCATGTTACAATCTAATTAGCAAGAACAAAACTGCATATGACATAATGACACCAAATTTGGTGACACGGAAGGCACGTCTTGCCAGTTTGTGACCTCACCTTCTCCCACCAGGTAGGTCAGTAGGGGCCTGCTTGCCTCGGGTAATGCTGAGAGGTAAGATATGCAGCTGCCAAGGCACGCACTCTTCATTACTCGCGAGCCGATGACTGGGTTCCGTTGTTAGCTTGTAACTGGAAGCGAGAAATGGCATCTTTATCGCACATCACTGGCTGCTTATCTTGCCAATTAGAGATGGTGTCGAGTGCTACCGAATGCAAGTCAAGGTCTAGGAAGGTGTGGCGAAAATAGGTAGGTGCCATGCTAATAAGTGGGAGATAATTACCTCGGCGCACAAAACACTCGGCACATGTATTGCGCTGACATGCTCAACACCATTGGTCCGAGCCAAGCATCACCATGGGGTTTGCCACCCACGCAACTTTCACACTTGAATCTCGGCTAATATCGTACTCTTATTTTTACCAGACACAAAGAGGGCGTGGGATTATTGATTTCATGTCAGAATCTGCCGCCCGCTGTCGTCTCCCTTTTTTCTAACGTGTCACTCCTATCCCTAACCTAACCGCAGTGAACAAAAAAAAATCTGCAGTGAACAACCTTTTCAAGTTCCCTAGAACACTTCCCACAAGCGGGATCTGCAATCTTCTCCAAGATGGACATCGTCGCCATCGTGGGAATAACAAACGTCACAATTCGTACCAGCGCCAAGGCATGGAACCTATCGGATGCTTGGCGTGAAGCACCAGAGGGCTTGCACCGCCTGCTGAAGGATCTTCAACGAACTCAGCAGTTCTTCAGCGAGACGATGAACGATCTGCAGGAGGCATAAACCCGACGGCGTCTGGACATCCAGAGAGGTCATCAACATATCAAGATGACCTGAGGACATCCCTCAGCGAGGGCACAGCGATTGTAAAACGCATTGAAGACATCGTCGACGACCTCCATTCGGGAGACGGGTTAGAAAAACCCGAAAACCTCGGAAAGAGAAAAAAGGTTAGGTGGCTGAGGCACGCAGCCGAAGTCGCCAGGTTAAGGAAGGAACTACATATCGTGGCCTTCAGTGTCTGCCGCTCACTCATCGCTCAGAATGTGCAAGTACTTACCTTCTTGTGCGCAGGTTTAAATACCAAGGCCTTTTAACCTCTAACGATTCATAACTAGAGCTGCTTCGGTTGAAATACAGACGGCTCTAGAAAGATCCAAGGCCGATATCGTATCCCACGTCGAAGGCCATGAAAGAGCTGTAGAACGCATTCATCTAGTACCCAAAGAAGCATCGAGCGGGCTACGGAACTGATATCTTCCCGTTCTGGTGAGGCGCTCCGGTCATCCCAGCACTCCATCCTATCTCACATTGACCGCCAGTTCAACACCCTTCAGTCTGTGGTGGCCGTTGCTGTCAGGGAACCCGTCCAACAAGAAATATCATTGCTTCGACAAGAACTTCAAGTCGTACGAGGACAACCCCACCAACTTAAACAGACAGAGCGGTTGCGGCAGGGCTCTGTGGCTACGTGGACCTCATTTGTACACCACTGCAAGCCTTATCCACGACGCATCTCTTCGTGTGGAATGACCTGTCGACGTCGATGCCATTTCGTGGGCTGCTCTTATGTGTGGACGATGGCATCACTCAAGGCTATCTTGGGATCTATTACCCTCGTCTATTCAGGGGACATGTCCCAGCTGTGTACGGATAGGAAGTGTCGGAATCGACGGATCAGCAAAAATTCAAACGAGGTGCGTCTCATCTACCAGTTCCCAGACTGGCTTGTTCGAGTGGCAGTGTCGATCTTCTTCTCCTCTTCGAGCAATTTCAACGGAAATCCCGAGCTGAACATACGGATATTACACCGAGTTTCGGCCAACTCCCTCTCGATTTCCCAAAACATATTTGGATACATTCTTCGGAGAGATACCAAAGGCGTAAGGCGACTATTAGAGGAGCGGCAAGCTTCCGTGTATGGTATCCTCGATGACGAAGGCGCATCGCCTCTATTTCCCGCCGTTAAAGAGGGCGCTACAGAAATAGTCGGAATCTTACTACAGGCAGGGGCGGACCCCTACCAGGAGGTACCGGGTGCATCCGGCCCTGGATATACGGCACACCCAACCAACCTCGCTTTTAGGCGTTTTCTTGCGGGCGAGCCTGGCGGGGATGAGCACTCCACTATCCTCCCCATCTTCAACGAGCTAATGGAAGACGACCACCTGCATATGACCATCATCGGACGGCTACACTTGGATTTCGCCTAGGTGCTGCAGAAACCGCGCTACTTGTCCATCATTAATGACAGACCACAAAGTATGGGCGGTTTGGGTCCGCTTCATTTCGCAGCAATCAAAGGCGACTCAAATGCCGTGAAATTGCTATTACGGGCAGGGGCAGATCCCAATCTGAAAGCTCTGGTTCGGACAACCCCGCTTATCCAAGCGTGCCAGTATGGCCACTACGAGGCAGCCAAGCAGCTGCTCAGCGCTGGTGCCATGGTCAACGAGGGCGACACGGCGCTGTTCGAGGCAATATTTCGGGCGCGCCACGCCATCGCCAGGTTCCTGCTCAAGCACGGCGCCGACTTTCGGAACGTGAACAACTATGGGCGGGGGGTACTCCACTGCTTGGCTATGACAGGGGATGTCGAGATGATGGCGATATTTTCCGAGGCGAGGATGCAGGGACTCGGCACGGCGGCCAAGGACCGCCAGGGTAAAACTCCGTGGCAGCTGTTCAACGAGCGGCATCCTACTACTACTAGTATAGAACTCTGCCAAGCTTTCAATGATTTACTAGATAGTGTCGAACGGGGCAACACAGGGCAATGGGAGGAGAATGAGGGGCATGATAGCGGGTCGGACGAAGAATTTGTCGATGCACTGGAGACACAAGAAATTTGACTTTGGTGCTGGCTAGCGACGAGTGGGAGACCTTCAGAATGCTGTCAGATTCAACAAGATCTAATTACAGCATTGAATGCGCCATTGAGACGGCTCCTGTGGACGAAGCTCGAAAGGCGTACAGTACGTGCTAATTAGTCCATGTCTGTTTCTTTTATGGTAGCGAGCCTTTTTCTTCTTCTGTTTTTTCCTCTTTTTTTTTCTTTCTTTTTCTTCTTTCTTTTTTCACTCAATGATGAGTACGGAGGAGTTCGCTTCCATCCGATCTTTACAATACGGCAATAAGGGCGGTCTGATAAGCAAGTTTTATGGATACTGTTTGATTTTACAGATTACGAGGTTTTTTGAATGAGTGATTTAAGGACTGGTTGGTGATTTATTTCGTTGATTCGGGTATGGAGGAGGACTAGAGACGAAAAATATGTGCTATACACCAGGAACTCCAAAGGTAACCTTGGAATGACCCCTGCCACTGAACCCCCGAAACTAGGTGTCTTTTCTTCACCGTGGGACTCGAAAGAGCCCTATGCTGTGCCGACTACAGGGGATCGGCACAGGCTCACAGTCCTCTGCCGTGTAGAAAGTTGTAGTAGGATCCCTCTGTAGAGCCCAGCCCAACCCGAAACTGGCTGTCGCGGACCACCCCTTCGAGAAACGGCTTCAAGCCCGGCAGTGTATGCTTGCTGTGTCGAGTTAGAACCCTGCCACACCAAATTTGACGTTTGATTGTTTCTGCGGGAAGAGAAAATCTTGCATGAAATGTATTCTTGTAGCTATGCACGAGGCGTATCATGTAGCATCGCGCAGTTCGAAAAGGGCATTCCCTCCGCCCGATTCAGTAGTAGTAGCAAGGTCCATGCTGTCGACCAAATCTTGAAGTGGGGCGGAAGTCCTCTGAAGGAACGAAGTAGAACTTCAAGAGATGCGGCTGGTTTTTTACGGCGTATTGATCGAACGTGTAGCAGACGCTATCCCAGGTGACGCTCATCCAGTCTACCATGCTTGCTTGGACTTTGAGTTGCGCTTGAGGGTATGGTCGATGGTAAGGCTGGTAGTGGTAGGGTAGGTAGTGGTAGGGTAGGTAAGTTGGTAGTGGTTAGGTGTAGCAGAGCAGTTGAGAGGAGGATGAAACTGGGCGTAATTAGTTAGAAATGAGCAAGTTGGCGCTTTTTAGGGTCTGAATAAGAGTAATAAAAATTCAGCTTTCAATCAATTGCTTGAGGTAGGTTAAGAGTTACATGGGGGCCTGGAAGGATGAAATTTGGCAGTGTCTGAGGGGGGGGGGGGGGGGGGGGGGGGGCGGTGACACAAAAACAAACACACAAAAACACAAAAAAAAAAAAAAAAAAAAAAAAAAAAAAAAAAAAAAAAAAAAAACAAAAAACAAAAAAAAAAAAAAAAAAAAAAAAAAAAAAAAAAAAAAAAAAAAAAAAAAAAAAAAAAAAAAAAAAAAAAAAAAAAAAAAAAAAAAAAAAAAAAAAAAAAAAAAAAAAAAAAAAAAAAAA
>JAPDFK010000415.1:0-36673 GCA_027569635.1 Lasiosphaeriaceae sp. G1095 | reverse complement strand
CCCCCCCCCCCCCCCCCCCCCCCCCCCCCCCCCCCCCCCCCCCCCCCCCCCCCCCCCCCCCCCCCCCCCCCCCCCCCCCCCCCCCCCCCCCCCCCCCCCCCCCCCCCCCCCCCCCCCCCCCCCGCCAGCAATGAGTCTGGAAAATGGGCTTGGCTTGGGTTTGAGTAGGAAGAGATTGGATACGTTCGCAGCCTTGTGGGTGCCTGCTCAAAATCTGCAGGGTGAGCTCTTGCAGCACACAATGTTCGTGATTGGCCGTGGCGAGGCAATGTCGGCGACGCGCTTGTCTTTCCTAGCACAGCCCACTACACTGTCAATCATTTCGATAGATAAGCAACCATAAAAGATAAGTTGAAACAGCAGAAGAAGCATAACACTATGGAGATGTCTTTGAGATATACGAGGAAGCGGGGTGCAAAATGGTAATATCGACAAAGAGTGAGTGGGGCAATTGCCTGAGCCAACTTCACAACTGGGAAGGAGCTTTTGGAGACCAATGCCTTTCAGATTGGAACGGAAATTTCAGCGTTGGGAAATGTTCAATAGAGAAGGAAACCAAAAAAAGAACCAAAACGGGAGTTTTGGGGCTGTGGTTTAATCGTTATATTTGCGACGTTAGAGTGGTGGAAAACATAAGATCACGAAACTGAAGTGAAAAGACTGATATCAAAATAAAGACAGGAACAGTTACACAAGTACCATGGAGCTTTCCTCTCACGGTATGCTATATTAAGGCTCCTCTTGCTGGGTTACCAAGGCCTGCGGTGGTCTCCAACTTGGAGATTCCTAATTGTATCGAGCGAACCCAGTTGTCTCTCACTCACATTGCTCGAAAACAACGAGGTTCGTACTCGTGATAGCGACTAAAAGTGTCATAATAACTAGGTAAGTACTCGTCAATTCAGCTTGATCTACATTAAACTCAAGGCAAGTTCCCACGGTCTTATCAACACTCGTCTCATGGAGGCTTTCTACAAGCACGCTGGCCGAAATACGCCAGTTTGGTTAGCTGAATCGCCACTGCCATATGTTGCGTTACGTATCTTCACCGCCTGGTCAACCCAATTCTTGTCAAGATGAATCAAACTCTTGTCGAGATGGACCAAACTTCAGGATAGGAGTTTTGCGAATGCGAGACGGGGAACGCGCGTGAAGTCATTCTTGGTTAACTGTGTTCAATGAAGTATGAAGATAATCGATATGGATTCCCCAGGGCCTCATCTCCCTTTTTACTTGGGGTGACATACGATCGCGAGTAAGAGATAGGAGGCATCATGTTTGTGCCTGCTATTGCAGACTACAGTAGCGTTGTGATACGAGAGAAGCTTGGGATGTCTGTGATTGGCGTCTCCACAAGATTATCTGCCCCGAGCCATGCGGAGTAGAGAGCCCGAGACCCGACGTAGCTGAAACTGTCATCAAGTGTCTGCTGGCAGGCACATTGGGTGCTGTCCCAGAAATCATGCCATCTTGAGTGGTTAGACTGGATCGCCGTTGTAGGTGGGCAGGAAGGACTCAGACTCAGGTCGTCCATGAAGGGAAGGTATGACATGACCAAAGGACTTCAAGAGGAAACCGCAGGCACCACTGGACATTCGGAAGTCCCCAAACACAAAGGAAAAAAGAAACGTGAATGCCAGATATCGTAAACCTGATTGTGTGAAAGAAACCTGGGAAGTGCCTGCGTCCTCGACCAGGATTGGCTAGCGACACCTGGCGGTGAAGCGACCTCAGCACCCCTTGCCATCCCAGTAGCTTCTCCCCCACGCTTCATCCCACGCTCTGGGGTCTCTCGGAAGAGGGAAGCATCAAGGATCCCATGCCAGCCCTACACGAAGATCCCCGAACCAACCACTCAAACACTCTCCACTTGAGCTCAGCTCCGGATTGAGGTCCCGACTGCAGGACGACCAAGCTAAGCAAGCCATGCTGGCCTTTGCTCATCAGGCTTTCCACAAGAGACGATGCCCGAAGAAGCAAACAGAGATGTGCAGGCACAGGAGATACAGCGCAAGCGTCTGGAAAGGAGAGAGCTGACCGTAAGGCCGAACTTCGATTAAAGGTGGAGGGAGTCCTCGGAGCAGCACAGATCTTGATCTTGGCTCCTTTCCCACACCGAGCGCCTTGCCCATCATAACTCAGAATCCTCCCGAAGTGGCTTTGAAGCAGATCCTCACACCTTTTTTTTATCCCATCTCCTGTGAAGAAACAGGAAACCTCCCCGGGATCACCCAGAATGAACAGGTGGCACCCAATCCAGCAGGGCACCATGGCAAAGTCACGCGAAGATCCCCCGTCTCCACCGCCAAACCCACCTCCAAGCCCCGCGTAGGGTCGTTTCCGCGGTTGAAATGCAGAAGGTACCGCTCGCTCCGTCAAGACCCGAGTCCATGGTTAGAGTCCATTGCGCTAACAATATTTGCAGTTTGTGCTGCAGATGATTCCATTATCGAACGTCAACGACACTCCTTCGCATCGACTCCACCATTACCCAAGTGGTAAGGCGGGTTGCATAAGACGCTTACAACTGAGGGACCGCTGCCGTATGGGGAGGGGTATTTTATTGCAAAAGGTCTTCGTACTGATACCTTGCGGACTGTTCACTGTGTCGGGAATTTCGGCAACAGGCCATGGGGTTTTTTCTGTCAATTTCGTTTCCATCATAATTTGGAGGTCTTCAACACAATGCCCCCTTCTTGAAAATTAAACTCCTCGCCGTCAGTCCACTGCAGCCATTTTTGCAACATTGCAGCCCCTCCATCGCCAACGGCCAAGTGAAGCCCGACGTACCCTTCCCCTTCGACACCCGGTCCCTGGCCATGTCTTGGATGAGAGGCATTCTTGCTTACGGCAAGACATGGCGTTTCTCGCAATGCCACAGACGGCCGTTGGTCGCCCTCCTTTTTCGGATCGCCTTTCAGTTCCCGGAACTCATGCACTGGCGTACAGCATGCGTCAGTCCCATCGAAGATGGCTTCCCACTCGGCGCGTATTTTTGTCTTAAACGTCTCCTCAAATACTTTTCTCATCTCAGGCCAGTTCGCGCGGTCGTATCGTTTCTTGTCCCATCCCTGACCCGCCAGGCCCATCCCCTTAATCAAGATGCTGAAGAACTGTGGCTCGAGCGCCCCGACAGCCATGAACTTCCCGTCATGTGTCTCATATGTATCGTAGTACGGGCAGCCTGTGTCCAACAGGTTCTCACCTCTGGGTTGGTCACCGATGGGAGTTTTGAGCGCGAAGCGTGGGAATGTGGCGAGGTACGACACGCCGTCTACCATATTCGCCTCAACGACTTGGCCACGTCCGTTTCTCTCGCGCGCAGCCAGCGCCAGCAATATTCCTTGGAACAAATTGGCGCCCCCACCGCCAAAGTCAGCCAAAATATTCCACGGCGAAGTCGGCTTATCGCCCTTACGGCCTAGGAGCCCTAGGACCCCGGAAACGGCGAGGTAGTTGATGTCGTGTCCAGCCATGGTAGCGTATTTTCCATCCCGACGAAACCCAGTCAGCCGCCCATATATTAGGCGGGGGTTTGCAGCGCACAATACGTCCGGGCCAAGACCCAGCTTTTCCATCACACCCGGCCTGTATGGGTCGATGAGCACGTCGACATGGCGCGCCAGCTCGTGCACCATCGCCACCCCGTCTGGGTTCTTCAAGTCCACTGCCACCGACGACTTGTGTCGCGTCAAAAAGTCCCCGGCTGGTCGTTCTTGGGCTTCGCTTGCGCGGTCGATGCGAAGCACGTCGGCGCCTGCGTCGGCGAGGAGCATTCCGGCAAATGGGCCTGGGGATTGTCAGACATGGCTGGGCCGGGGCTGATAATAGCATATGGTTAGGTAGGTACTACTTACCTGGAGCGAGACCGGCAAACTCGAGAACTTTGAGTCCTGTTAGTGGTGGTTGTCCCACCATATTGGCTTGTGATACCTAGTTTCTGCTAAAAGGGTCACACGTATACTGCCAGAGAAGGGAAGAGTTTCAAAACAAAGTTCATTTACAGTCCAGGGCGACCAAGTTTTGACAGCAGGAAACAGAAGTATAAATCAATCAGGGGAATAACGAAACAAATTTCCAAGAAAGTATGGCCAATAACCACAAGTACCTCATATATATACAATGGGAGAGGGTTGAATTAAACACTTGGAACTTGGTAGATGCGGCACAGCAGCAATGACACTCCCTACCCCACAGCCACAGGCAGAAATGTGACAGCGATTTACCGAGGCTCTGGGACCTTCCCGCTGAGCGGTCCGAACGTTAGGGCGTGAAGTTCAGCGGGGTTTTGCGGGGTAACTCCAAACATTTACAGGGGGAAACCAATGCCCGAACATGTTGGGCGGCAGGTACCCGCTAGAAATGCTTGTTGGTTGTCTTTCTCCAGGTTCCATGCTATTCAATACCGACTTATCTGCAGCTCAAATATTCTTGGTAATACCAGGTTCGATCTTCTCCAAAATCTCCAGCAACTCAGAATACACCCTCCTCTGCGCCCTGACCCCGTCATCCGACAGAACAAACCAATTCGGCTCGGCCACCTTGGCATTGTCGATATACTGCCCGTGGCTCTCGGGACCCGCCTCCACCGCAGCCATCAAGCATCGCGACCCTGCCTCGGTGCTGCGCGCCAGGAGGAACAGAACCACCATCACGACGAGCTTGATCAGGAACGGCGTATGTCGGACGAGCTCGGACCGGCAGAGGCCCGGGTTGGTCGAGTTGATGATGACCCCGCTGGAGGGGGACACGCGCTCGGCGAGCTCCCGCGCCAGGCACACGTCGAGGAGCTTGGATGTGTTGTACCGGTCGTACATGGCGCCTTTGCCCGGGCGGAATTCTTCGAATATGCTAGGGGCGTGACGCTCGGGGAACCGGGCCTACATCATGCAATGTCACAAGGTTGGTTGGTTGGTAAGTCTTGGGGGGGGGGGGGACTTCTTGAAAAAAAGAGGATTGCCACCCACAAAGTTATGTGCCTCTGAAGCAACAATCGTCAAATGCGGGGTGACATTAAACTGCGCGGCCGTCTTGCGCAGCGTCGGGAGTAACCACACGGCAATCAAGAACGTCGAAATGACATTGGTCGTGATGGTCGTCTCGTAACCCTCGGCCTCTTCGAACTTGGACATGGCCACTCCTGCGTTCTCAAGGAGGACGTCCAGCCTGTTGAGCTTGGCAGCGCGGCGGCAGAACTCCTTGACGCTCGCGAACGAGCAGAGGTCGAGCGGCCATACTTCGATGGTGGCGCCGGGCGCCGGAGGCGTGGTCTGCTCGATCTCGCGCTTGGCGGCCTCGCCCTTCTCGGTGCTGCGGCATGCTAGGATGACCCTCGCTGCGCCGAGGCGCACAAAGTGCCGCGCTGCTTCGAACCCGAGGCCGACATTGGCGCCTGTCACGATCACGGTCTGGCCGTTGTAGTCTGCCTTGGGGAGAGGGGGAGGTGTGAATTGGTAGATGAGGAAGTTGAGCAGGAACTTGGGGGATCTAGGCAATTAGGTAGGTACTTGGTTAATATTTAGATGAGGATAAAACGTGTGTGAGCGGAAAGCTTACATGCTAGCCATTGTTAGTGTTTATGGAGATGTGAGGGTGTCAAGATAGCTGGAACGTGGGAGAGGAAGGAGGTTGGCGTATTACCTGATGATCCATTTCATCATGACAACGAAAGATGATAGCGTGACAACGTGGCGTTCTGGGCGCCTTTAATCTCTTTTCAGCCGGCTGTCACAGGGTATTTTGTGTACTTCACCGCAAACCATCAAAAATGCTGTTCGGTCATAATGTCGCCAATTTTATATGTTTACAAGTCAATTGGCAGTTTAGAATCTGTGACAATCACTTCAAATGAGTAAAGAGTCGATTGTAGTATCGACAACCAACCAGTCCTGTCAGTGTAGGGGCTGGCTCATGTAGCCCTAACCCGGACCCCTTCGGCAAACGGTTAACTGCGAGACCCCTGCTCGCTTACATCATGGGGGAAGCTTGCAGCTCCATCCATCATCGTCCAAAAAAAAGACGTGACAGCCGCCGATTGTCAAGCGATCGCGAACTCTCTACAACAACACTTTGAGGTTCCTAAGAAAACATCCCACACGCTCACAATGTTTTCCCGGTCGATTCTCTCCAAGGTACGTCTTTCTGTCTCTTCTTCCCTGCAACCCCCCCCCCCCCCCCCCCCAAAAAAAAAAACTCAGCATTAACTTATTTCCCAGCAACTGTTCCGGGCCGCCCCCGGGCCGACAGCGGCCGCGCCCACGGCGTTCCGATCCTCCATCCTCCTCCAACACCAGCGCCGGCTCTTGTCGGACCAGACCCGGCAGGCGATAACTAAGGCGGTGGCGTCGGCGCCCGTGGTGCTCTTCATGAAGGGCACGCCCGAGACGCCGCAGTGTGGGTTCTCGCGCGCGAGCATCCAGATCCTGGGGCTGCAGGGCGTCGACCCGAACAAGTTTGCCGCGTTTAATGTCCTCGAGGACCAGGAGTTGAGGGAAGGTTCGTTATATTCTCCCAAGTTTCGTATTCGGAAGGCGACGGAAACTGATAATGGAGGGGTTAGGAATCAAGGAATTTTCTGACTGGCCGACTATCCCGCAGCTGTACGTCGACAAGGAATTCGTCGGCGGCTGCGACATTATCGTGTCGATGCACCAGAACGGGGATCTCGCCAAGCTGCTGGACGAGAAGAAAGTTCTGGCGACCGGGGAGGAGACGACTGAGGCTGAGGCTGGGTCTGAGAAGAAGGAATAATGACCCCTAAGACATGGGTTTGATACAAGGGAAAATGAGAAGAGAAAAAAGAAAAAAGAAATACAATGTAACGGATACCAGACTTGCTAGACTTTTTCCCTTGTTGTTCGCTGTACCAATATCTTGTTTACGTACCTACCTCACAACGGCCTACGACATTAATGAATATCAGAAATCTACAGTACGTATCAAAAGAGGATTTGTGCATTGGTGAGGTGTTTATTAAGACGGTTGACGGAAGGCCAATACCTACTGCCTCTGACGCAAAACGTCGCTTGGCGATTCATACTACCTGATACATGCTATGTAGTACATTTTCCGCCTTGCGGAGCCCCCGAGTCGATGCCAGCGGCGAGCTGCTTGCTGACAGGAGCTTGCCATGCCATAATAGCAGAGTCAAATCAGCATTGCTGACTGGCCGAACAGTCAAGTAAATGATGAAAGACTGTTGTTCTTCCTTCAATAGCCCTCCATCCCTCATAACTTTCCATTTACTGTTGGGCGTCTGTCGGCGCCGGATGGTTGAGCGAAAGCTTAATTCGCCAGTTCATGAAGTTGTCCGAGATGATATTACCGTGCCCGACCTCTTCGATCTTGAACACCTCGATATGGGGCGACCCGGGTTTCCTGCTGATCCGCCACACCCCTTCGTCATTGATGGTTTGGCGAAGGACTGGAAACACATACGATTTAGCAAGGCAAATTGGAATACAGTGTAAAGGGGCAAAGGAAAATGGACCAGTGTGAAGCGATGAGGAAAGCTGAAAAAACCTGAAAGACTTACACTCCAAAAAGGCATTAGCAAAGTTGATGCATACATTTCCATCCCATCCGCCACCACCGCCAACACCGCGGCGCTTGCTGACCGTAGCGGGAATAGCGGCCGTCTCAAGTTCTTGCGTCTTAACGAGAATCCCGTCTCGCGACCGGAAGCCGACGATAATCTTGGGCACACCCAGCAGGAACGACTGGATCCAGTATTTCAGGAGCTTACGCTGAAAGTTGTCCATGTCACGGTCCGAGCGGATCTCGGCCGATGTCTTAAGTTCTACCCAATTGATCGGCGCTCCGGGGGTGGCGGGTTTAGAATCCCAGACTAGGTGTGTATTGTTGTTAGATATGGGAGAGTGGAGTTGTTTACACATAGATGGAAGTGAGGAGGTGAGAGACCAAGATTGGGGAGAACTTGCCCGCATCGACTTCTCCCCCGAGACAGAGAACTGTCTTGCCGAGGCCTGTCCGGACAACAGAGCAATACTGTTGCTTGTTGTTCACAATATGACTGTCTCGGTTCTCAATGTACTCTCTCGATGTCTCGCCCCATGGTGACGGCATAGTGCAGAGAGTCTCGAATTTGTATCCTAAGGGGTTGCAGTATTAGTTAGTCTCGGTGCTCCAGGCTCTCCCTTGACGCGGAAAGTGTCGTGTTTACCCCAGAATTGCATGACCTCTTGAGGAATCGGGCCTCCCCACTTCGTCTGCTCGCTCTTTGATGCCTCTTTGTGCTCTTCAATGAAGCTTATCTCTCCTGTTAGCAGGACAACCGTGGCGGAAAACAGCATATGTTGCCATTTGGGGCCATTTCTCTCCGTTTTGCTTACATGCAGCCCTTTGAGACAGTGTTAGCTCAACTTGAACGTATTGGAGGAAGAAAGGTTAGACCAGGAGCGCACTCGGTAGAGGGTAGCGTTCATCTCGAACCTAGATCAGAGCGACGATGGGGCTTTGCTTAGCAATGGAACTTGCGACAGTGAGACTCGAGTCTTTTCTTACCCATCGCGATCTTCGAATGGCGCGGCCATAATCTATTGCCATCCAAACGGTTAGCACAAGTGAAAGCAAGGCTACGATACAGGTGCTGAAGTGGGCTTGCCTTGGTCATCATGCCTCTCCAGGTGACCACGTGGGCATCAATCGGCTTGCTGGTCTCCTTTTCATGGCTCGCGATTGTCTCCAGCAAGCTGTCGAGATGCTCGTCGACACTGTCATCGTGTTTTATGAAGGTCTCATAGCCGTTGGATAGATCTGCGCCGAGAGGCGGTGGGTAGTACCACTTGAGGGATTGATCTCCTAAATGAAATTTGTGCTCCAGGTCATATGAGAAGCAGGCAAACTCCTATGGGCACATAAGCGGTTAGTCTGGGTGGTTTGGTTAGTGCATGAAGATTGTCGCGACTTGCCTTTGGCCGTTTGACAGGCTCACTGTCACCTGCGAACCGTGCGACGGGCTGAATCGGAAATGTTGAAGTCATAACCGCACGAGGAAACTGTCGCAGTACGCGCGACCCCATATACCTAAAAAAGATATTTGGCGAGCCTCATCATCGAGCCGAATGTATGTTATTGGATGAACTGGCACAAATGTGTGAACTCGTTCTTTGGAACTGGAAGAAGGTAACGCGCAGACGAGTCTTGGCGGGTAGCACAGTGCAATCCCGACAGTGCGGGGCAATGCTAATACCAATACGGGTTACCTGCCCCGTGCTCATGGATGCGCGGAACCGGCCATCTGCACATCAATTGTTTTTGGGTTCTCGAAGTTTAAAATCCTTCTAATTAAGAGAAATATCACTAAAATGTGAGTAGGAATAAATCGGTTGGAGGTATTCGTAAATTTAGCTCTATTCCTTGTGCTAACCGATGAAACTCACAGGACCGTTCATATCACGGTCGGGATAATTATTCTCAGAACATGTTATAGGTTTGCGGTGACGAGACAGCTCGCTAGTTACGCCCCAATTGAACAAAATTCAGTGCATTTCCAAAGGTAGTGATCCCATCAATCTCCTGCCCTCATTCTTGATGACTTCCACTTTCTCAATACCTTCATGGTGACTCGCCTCGACGATAAAGCCCATAGAATATGTCCGTGTCTTCTCTCAAATATACCATTCAGCCCCAGCTCATGCCAGAAGATAAGTTACTCTGCATCAAATACTGTCTCGATGATGTTGGTCTTTGTGAATCCCGACCAACCAATTGTCCTAACCTTTTTTTTTTTTTTTTTTTGGGCGGAATGTGAGAGAGATGGGGTTTGTAAGTGGATATAATTAGTTGAGCTCGTGGCCGTTGTGTAGTAGGGTCAGTACTTCCAGTGTGCGAGTTTGAAAGGATCTCAGCTTTGATATGGTCAATTAGTCATTTGCCTGTATCCGAGGATCGGTTCTTGCCAGGATACAGCAGCTCTTTCGGATGACATTGGGTGAAGATCTCGTGTCAACTGCTTGTGACTGATCTCACAAACTGGCACGCAGCTACGCTAACAATTACACATCAAACGAAAATGTGACCAGGAAAATAAGGGCCTGAAATTCAGATGGCATCTTTACTGTTGATATTGGCGCCAAATCGCTAGAGGCCGTCCATCGACGTATCTCGTAATGATGAGGCTCTGAGTCAGATACATAATCTTTCTCAAGGTACATATGAGCACCTCGATTGCATAACCTATGCTATTTTTACGTAAACTTATAAAACTCTTTGACATAGACCAAGGCTATTGGTGTTAAGATGGCACTGACTCATATTTGTTGGGTGTTCCCAAATGCCGTTCTGGCCTCAGGCAATCGTAAAAGTACAAAGTGGATCACGACATTTAATGTATTGATCATCTAATTAGTACATCCTATGCGTTGGCCATCATGTCACCTGAGTTGATCGGCAATAGATAATGAGGTCTTGAATGGGAAGGTGGCTGATGCTCTGATTGTCCTTAATGAAAGGGAAGTCTAAAGTCTAGATAATACGTACACATTTTTGCAAAGTCTAAATCTATTTAAATACTGATCGTGAACGAAATTCCCCCCCCCCCTCCCCTCCCTCCCCAGTCTATCTTTTCAAATTAAACATTAACGCACGCCCACTGGGCGGTCCGAACCGCAAGAATAACGGCGTGGGCCGAAATCGATCTGTTTTATGAACACACCTCCTTCCCTTCCCCTTCGGTTTGGACAAGATGTCTTGTGGAAGGAAATGTCCACTCATTGGTTTCCCTCCTCCCACACGGACCAAATTGTACACCTTTTTTTTTTTGTCTTTTTCTCATCTCGCCAAAAAGGCGATCTCATCTTATTGTCGATCCGAATTTTCTCCTCCACCACCTTGTTCGGCTCGTCAGCTCATCGGCTTATGTCACACAAGTTGTTGAACCTCGGTGGTTTTGGGTGGTTTTTTATTCGCCGAGAACGGCCGGACTTCGGCAAGAGGCGATTTCGTCCTGCAAGAACACAAAAAGTTTTCTTAGCATAGCCCGTCTCCATCCCGAAGTGATTAGTGCCCCCCCCCCCCGGCGTGTCCGGAACTTCGGAGAGATGGCGTCCGCATAACTTACTTCGCTCAGCATGCCGTCCGCCCAGATCGTGTACACGTTGTGTCTCATCTGTTTAATATGGGGGGAAACGTTAGCATTGTTTTGGTTCCAAGGAGGTAAAGTACCTCTGGACCCTTTCTTCTCGTTGTCTGGAAAGCCGCCTTAGGTAGTTACCCTTCTCCAAGGGTAAGAAAAGGGGTCATTGGGGGGGCTCGGAGGATCTCACCTCAATTGTAAAGTTATTAGGTCCGTATTTCCGCTCGAGAACGGCGAGGAGGACTGAGGGATGGTAAACGCATCGTGAGTGGATGGTTTGTCGAGTTTGGGTGCCCTTTACAGGGCTGGAGAGTGCCATTTCTTTTTCTGATGTTCGTTGTGTGTCTATGTGGAATGTTGGTGAGAAACTCGAGATTTGCAAGGTGGCATCAGGAGGTCAACAAAAAAAGGAGGATGTCCAATCAAGGTCAGAGGGGGTGGTGAAGAATCCGATCCGACAGGACACCCTCACGCCACACTTGGGTCGATGTGAGCTGCTTACTTTGGGAAGTGGTGCATGCATGGGGAGATTCCGAAAAGGACAATTGGTCTTATTTTGGAAGTTTCCCGGTCATTCCAGAACAGGAATGTAGTCTTCTTCCCCGGCGAGGAAAGAGAGTAAAGAGGAAAGAGGAAAAGAGAAGAAGAAGAAGGGGCAAAAAAATTCTGTGTTGACCCCCCCTCGGACCGCGCACTATTGCACAAAGTGGCTTGGCCACTTTGCTTTGTCCATGTATTCTTCAGCTGGCGGCCCCTTGCATTTATTTGCATAAACTTCGGATTGTGCTGAAACTCAACGAGACATGAGCATGAGGAACGAAAATAATGCCCCCCGACGCAAGGGTGGTTGAGTCCCGACCGGTTGGTAAGAGCCAAAACTGGCGCAGGAGGCACAATGGGTTGATTTGCATGTCGATGACGTCGGGGGAGGGCTCTTGCTACATATGCCAAGTGTTGGATGACTGAAGTGTTAAACCCTAACCCCGATTGACACAGCCTCCCTCACCTCGAAAACTGTCCAATATTGTTAAGTCTTCAAGGATGAAGAGGTGACAAATAAACTAATTGAGTCTTGCCTTCTGAGTAATCATGGTAGGGGTGGCAAGTTGGCTGCATGGTATTATTATCACAAGACTGGTTTGTATTGCTCAGCAGCGCTGCAAGACGCTGTTTTCCTACCAGTACTTATGACCAGGTAAACTGTTGCCTGGCTGCGTTGAACGATTGATAACTAATTCCGTGGCGTCAACGCATGTATTAAATGACTCTTATTACCGTTATCATGACACATATCATATCGCAATGTGGCTGCGTGGGATTATTGACATGGTTCATGAAATCGACCATTGTTTTGGCTGGCAAGAGGCTTGGGGCGAGGGTTAGGGTAGTTAGTTAGCTGAGTCCTGGACGTTCAGCTCAATTTCGCTACTTGCATCGCTTGGGAGATGTCTCAGTTTTTCAGCTGGTGATAACAAAGGTAAACTATGTTAGGTTAGTTGATGTCCGAGGTGGGTGATTGTTCCCGGGATGGTGGCAAGATTGTGATTCGACGCTTCAACTGGATGACTGGAAGAAGAATTTCAGCCTTCAAAGGGTCACAGGCCACGAAGCAATTGGTGAAAATTCGACCCGCGCTTTGCCTTGGTTTCCCGGCATTAGGGCGTTCTCTGCTCCCGGTGATTGATTGGCCCAACTTTGAGCTGGGATGTCGAGAGGGGGTTAGGCGTATTGCCTCAAGGAAGATTGACTCGCTTTCGAGTAGGTACTTGATTGATAATTTTGAAGAACATATGTCCGCCAGCAAATATGGCGCCCTTTTCGCCAACCTAAATTCGTCATAGTCCTCAGGCTTCTCAGGGCGTGCTTCTGCAGGTCGACGTTAGGGGCAACACCCAGCCCTCTTTGGCGCACAAAAAACTGCCTACGCTCACTCAAGTCTCCTCTTTTTCAGTCACAGTCATGGCTTATTCCGTTATTTTGAGGTATATAAGTTGGTCAATGGGCAGTGGTTTTCATGGCAGTCATCGACCGTAGCAGTTCTTCACTCGCACTCTTTCAAGTTTGCTCAGGTTCTTGCCTAGCCCCTGCCAAGTGTTGTTTGGTGATGCCGTTCCCACCCAAAACCAAGACCTCCAAAGCCCAGAAGATTCATTGCAGACTTGTGCCGAGCTCGGCATATCTCCTAGAGGTCCTCAAGAACGTCTACGGGAATGACAAGTTCTATGTCGAGGTTGGTGCTCTGCTACCGAGTAGCTCTCACTGGTTCTTGGCCCCAGACGTGGCGACTAAACTCATCATCACCACCTTCCTGGTTGAGACATGGCCATCCATCCACTCGTTCCGACTCTTTAGCTAACGTGGCGAGGAAACCCCTATAATAGATGCGACACAACGTCTACTCGGTCATTCCGATCAATGAATCAGAGAAGGATTTTGACCTGGTGGTACGATCCCGTCCGACCCTGCTATCCTGAGCCCGTTTCTCATTTGTTGTTCTCCATCACCGTTGTTGCCGCTACCTTATATTAAACAAGTCTTGGTGCTCTCCAGGGCCTGCTCTTGAGCAACCTACAGGGAAAATCTGTGTCACGGTTGTGACAGAGCAGAGAGATGCGCCGGCGAAACGCGAGAGGGGAATTCAACCTTGACGAGTGGATTTAGGATCTTCTCTCAATGGCCTGACGCATGTTGGAAAGCTCTGTTTTTCCTTCTTCTTTTCTTCTTCTCTTTTTCCTTAGATTAGGTATGGAGGGAAGGATTTGATTGCGCCATTCGCATGGGCATCACTGGCAGTATGATCTCGTGGCATTCGGCGACAAATGAATTAGAAGTTTCAGCAATGCAACGAGTTATGTCGTGTCACATTCTTCTCAAGATGAACTGCTGTGTGTGCCATCCCGCTAGGTACACAGCCTCTTGGAACCCAATGTCGCGTCTCGCGCGTGCCTGGGAAATAAATGCCCACCATCTTACCTTACCCAACCTAATGGTGGGCGATCCAGTCCTTCTAGAAGCTGGCGGCGGCAGTGCCTCCACTTTTTCTGTACGTCGTTGGTGCATTGGGCATCAATGCTTGAATATTGAACAACGGTAACTGGACTATTTTCTTCTTTTTTTTCAAACCAATTGTCGTACTTGTGATACACTGGTTGCAGGGCAAAAGCGGTCCCGCATTTGTTCCACACCAATCAAATCATATTGAATTCAGCAGTCACTTGTGACACCGCCACATCAGTCTAATTACCTACCAGTCTGCTAGCAAAAAGTTTGGCAACCGAAATCACATGTGTCGATCCCCCAGCAGGGGCTTGTCGTCGGACTACCTATAGTGAGGCCAGTTCTGCCAGGTGGCTTGTGATAGTTGGAAGTGCTTGCGGTATCAAATTGCAGGGCAAGCAATAAGGTGAATAGAGATAGGGCTGAGTGAGGAGTCAGTGGCCCGAATACCCCTGTCATGGCCACGTTGCGCGTGATAGGGGTGCAGCCAGAGTGTGACAATCACACAGTTAGAATCCACTTCTTGGTAATAGGGCGGCTGTTTACACACAGGGCGGGATGCAACGTTTATTTAGTACCTATTGAGATGGTGGAAGTTCAGCTGTCACGAACTGTAACGTCATATATAATGAGCCGTATGTGCATTTTTTCTTATACATATTAGCAGTATAATACATGATTATATTTTATTACTCATAGAATACCCCTGAAAATTCAACTTGTTATATGTCTGATAGGATGCCTTCAACTGCCAGTCGATTGGTACCGCAATGCCGTATCCCGGGTCATATGATAACTGTACGCTTGTTGCACTGGGCTACAAAGCATTGATGCCTAAAAGGCAATGTGACGCCGCAAGAGCAAACGGGTGACAGGCTAGTGAAGGACCCACTGTGCTGAAAGATAGATTTAGGTGGCGCAAAGTCCAGAAAACCTAACTCAAATCTTTTACGATTACGGCACTATTTACACGCGTGACTCTGAGTCTCTTTTGGTATTTCATCGCCTATAAGACAAGGAACTCGAAGAAAACTAGAGCTGATTTGGTCTAGTAGAGGACACACTAAATAACTTTAGAAAGATCAAGGTTAATCCCCACTAGGCCGATAGGTAGATTTCAGTAGCGTAAAGCCTAAAAAACCTAACCGAGATCTTTTATTGGTGCTTGACCTAAGGTAGGTTTTTTGGGCTTTGCGCTACCTAAACCTACCTATTAGCCCAGTGGGGATTAACCTTGACCTTTCCAAAGTCGGCCGGTATATCCTTTACTAGACTGAATCGGCTCCGGTTTTCTTGGAGTTCTTTGGCCTGTGGACGATGAAATACCAAAAGAGACTCAGAGTCGCGAGTGTGAATAGTGCTGTAATCGTAAAGTAGATCCAGATGTACTCTGATACGAACGGCTGTTGGCCTTGGCCCTGGGCTCCGGATGGCGACCAGTTGAAGAATGACATTGAGAATATGCTCTAAAGGCCAGCGGGGAGCATTTAGCTGTATGTAATGAATAGAGAGATATGATTGTAGAAAGAGGAGAGACTTGCCGCAAAAAATGTTCCTGGCAGGAATATCATGGTGACAAGTGCAATGGATCTCATCTGGCTCGAGTCCTGACCCGTGGCAGTAGCAATTTCCACATTCGTTTCCCCGTGTGACTTTGAAATAACCATGTTAGCATTCAATTGATTCACAACCCGGGAGCTTTGTTGTTCGCACATACCCATTGGGTTGCCATTGCCATGCCATCAACACGCATCGTGCAGTCCCTGACCTTGTCGCCGTACTCGTCAAAGATGGCCACAAGCCGATCCTTGATTCTCATGCCGGACTTTTGAATGCGTCCTCGGTCTGCTTCTTTGACCTGAAGCCTTTCTAGCTCAGACTTGTCAATTGCGCTGTTGTAACCGGAATTATCGAATGACCTTGTGGTAAACCCAGAATTCAAAGGATCATGCGGTGACAGTAGGGGACTGCCAGATCCAAAGATCTGATCTGGGGCCAGTTCTATATGTGAGTTGGTACCTTGGGCCAGGATCCTGGCTATAAGTGGGATGAGTGCTTCTGTCCGCGACAAGGGAATGCTAGGCTCGCAGGACGCAGCAACGCCACCGCGCGATGTGAGCCGCTGGTGGTGATAAAGAATTTGCTCGACAAATATGGGAAACTCGTCGATATGACTCGCCATCTTTGACAGTTGAATTTGCCAACTTTGGAGAGCATTTCTTAAGAAGGTGGTGTCAAGCCAAGCTGTCCTCTTCTTTTTGTTCCGCTGGGCCCTATTAGAGTCGCCTTGCTTCCAGGTAGTAACTGGCCGAACATCAAGGTGGAATATCTGATCCTCCAGATTGTCAATCATGCCTTCGACTGTTTCCATCTGTCTACGGCGCTCGAGCTCTGCCAAAATCCCCGGTAGGAGCATTGGATGGGCGGCATCTTCACCAGCTCTTTTCAGTCTTGTTCTCACGCTTTTTTCGACCTCCTCAGAGCAACCAAAGAGAATGGCAAATGACTGATTGTCCTCGGGGAAGTGAGTGACCGTCAAAGCTAAATCCTGTGGCCAGGCATTTGAGGTCCGGCAATTGTAGACTGATAAAACTTATCAGTTGGGAGAATATATCATGATGTGCATAACTCACTTACCAATCGCCTCGACAGATGGCCTCTTCTTGGCGGGGAAAGGCATTTCTGTCACTGTCCGTTCAAAAGTTGGAACATCTGCACGGTTGATTACTCGAGAAATCCAGCTGTGGATAGAAAAATGCTCCGCAATAAGCTGGAAGGTTTCGAGGGTAAAGGGCAGGTCTTTTAGTTTGTGTCGCCCAGCTTCTAGGCTTTCCTTTTCTTGGATAGCAGCTTCAGTCGCTCTCTTCTCTCTGCGTGTACTGGCCGGTCTGGAGATGGCCCACCTCAGCACGTTGTAGGCGGCCTCGACATAGTCATCTACCATACCACGCATTCCAGTTTTTGGCGTAGACACGGCAGGAGTTATTTCCTCATTCTTCTCTGGCAGTGGTTCAGAGGCTCGTCTTTCGAGTTCTTCACGGTCATCGGCGGAAGCAAGTCTATCATAACTTGATGAGCTCCATGCTCAAGGACAGTTGCTGAACAACTCACACGACAAATAGCTTTGGCCTTTCCATACACATAAGCGGTAGTTCCTATCAAATGTTAGAATTACATGGGACCAGCGAGACTTGTGGCAGGGGTTTGCCATGTCAAAATGTCCGGAAATGTACCTCTTCTAGGAATTCTTTCCACTTTTCTTCCCCTTGGAGTTGCCGATCGGGGGCCTGTACAGCGTCAGCAGTAGATTCATGATTCGTGGGGCACTCCGTCTCAAGCCTCACATCAGTGTGCCTGGACAGTCTAAAGATGGTTGTTGTGGCTGACACCTCGTCGAAAGTATATGTTCGGTCCTCTTTGCGGTATGTGAAGACCCTCTTGCGATCCGGAGCTTTATGTAGCTCCGCCAATGGTTGTGGACAATCCATGATGCTCTCTGGGTTCAGGGATGGGATGGGGCAGCTTTGCCCCATCAATGGCTGTTTGGGAGGAGTGCCGTGCTTTTGTATCCTCGGCTGTCCGAAACCACAATCCACGGGAAGGAAGGTGGCTGTGAAGCGCAACACTGCATCATGCTCAACGGCGCCATCGCCCCACCACTAAGGGTTCCTGGGGTGTTGCATCGGGCCCCCGTTTTGCCCGGCTGCCCGGCCCCCCTGCCATCACACAAACACAGACTTCGGCAACAATCCAATGTAATGTACAATCAATCCACAATGGTGATTACACTGGGACTCGATTTCACACATTAAAAAAAACCCGGGACTGGCCTAGTAATAGTTGGTTTCGAGGAAAGAAGGGTGGCCTTCTTTTGGAGGGGGAGCGTCTTAGGCGTCTTAGGTACAAGACATGTACACTGAAGCTCCAGGGTGTTGCCCTGGGCCATTTTTTAGTGCACACTGTGTAGCCCGCAAGTACCCCGTTGATTCTTAGCCTGCGCAAAGATCTCTCCTTGATTGATTGGTCGTAACAACCAGCCACCAAAAGAAGTGGCGGTCATTTCATCACTCAGAGCGTGGCATGAGGGTCTTCTAGGCTCTTTCTTCCTGAAGTGGCACATGTACGACCAAAGGCATCCTCCCAACTGTAGTTCAGACCCAACTTGAGCAGTCGAATAAAATCCCTGGTTGGTGGAGACTGGAGAGTATGGCGTAGTAAAACGCGCGTTTACTGCTTCGCGCTGGCAAATACTGACCGCATCTGCTCAGAACAGACCGCCTCCCCTTTCTTCGACTGATGATTCGTTTTCAGGCAGTCATCTGAAGGCTGCGCCTCCTTGCCATCGAATGCGGCTTTCATAGGCGGGTTCTATGCCAAATACTGCATAAATTTGTGTGTGCCCCCCAATAGCGAGATTAGGATGAGTGACTTCTGTCCTGCGAGGCTGTGAGTGACGGGGTGTGGACGCGAGAACACTTGCTCGGAGATGAGGGAGAAACTAGCCCAGCAGGCTTCTTGCAAGGCCGCCCCTGTTTTCTTTTTCGCGCCTTCCCATTCTGCTCACAAATCCCACGCTTACCTGCCTCCGCACATGTACACTTTGCCGAAAATGAAATCTCTTATCCCAGTATTTCCAGATGCATTCAACCTTGTCCGCGGTGTGAGATTGGCGAACAATCACTTGCTAATTGTTGAAGATCGATGTACATAGTAATGCGAACATGTGCGAAACAGACCTATGGTTGACGGCTAGGCGGACTTCAAAACGGCCGGAAACAGCGCCGGCAGTCCTCTACAGAATACGGAATATGGGGAAGTCTTTTTCACTACCCTAAGGAGCTAGGGACCCTAGAGTCCGTGTAAATTAGAGACTTGCACTATTCAGAAACCATTGGGTTAGGGTTACATATTGGATTATGGATAGGGTTAGGGTAAAGAAAAAGGCTTTTTCTTTTCAAGAAAAACAGCTTTTCTAAACTTATTCCAAAATTAATATAAGTGGCTTTATTTAATAGCCATTCATCTATTAATTAAATTCAAATTTTGTTATATTTTTAGAACACTACACTTAGAAGGAAAGTGTAATTGAAAGTGAAGTATTTTTATTCCTTTGCCCAAATTGAGGGGAATGAACTCGTGGCTTTTGGCTTGGCATCAGAAAGAGTTTCGGCCCTATTCCCAGTAAGCCAGTAATCCGTATATATGTGCGATTCGTACATGTGCTACGCCCCACTTTATCTAGGATTCTCGGTAAAAGGCGTGGCACGAGCACATCCGTACTGGCCTCCGCTTTTCTTAACAACAGCAACATTAAGATCGTCTTCACCGCCAAGTCTGTGTCAAACCTCACGACCAAAAATCTACCCTAATTAACTATTTATATTGACCGCGCTAGTGATGTTGGTCTTAGAAGAAAGTTTGTATGCATTGAGGAATGGAGCACGAGTCTCGTAAGATGCGGGGTCCTAGCTTTTTTCTAGGGTTAGGGATATGTGTGTTGAATTCTTTTTATTACTATTAAAAATTTTTTTTTTGGGGGGGGGGGAGAGGAAAACATGAGCTTCAATGCTTTATGGGTGCGGTACCAGGCACAAGAAACCTGTCTTTGTCACCGATTTTATGCAGGTACTTTTTCCTAGTACCACCTGTACCCGAGGATTACTATTATCCTCAGATCAAGGGACAAAGCTGTTTTGCTGGCCCTTTAAGGCCTCTTGTTCCTTTTTCCCCCACCCAGGAGGTGACACCTCAGAATACCATAGACTGCTTCCCAACTGCGGCACCTTTGAACTCACCACCGCTAGCAGCATCTTCAACTCCAAAGCATATCAAAAAAATTGAGGCTTAAACGGTTTTATTGTGAGGACACGGGAATAGGTACAGATCATTTCATGAACCTGCCCTCCCCAGAGGAGAAGTTATAAACAAATGGAGAGGGCTTGATAAGGATGATGGCGTCAATGATCATGGTGTGCCGGTTCAAAGAAGACTAGACCCGTATGCAGTTGCCTGCAAAGCAACACCTGTTCATCCAATCCGGACTTGCTGTGTCGTGGTGGTTGATTTTGGTGGCAGCTTGTCTTTGGGGGTAATAACAATACTAGTAATAATAAATGCGTGATGATTCTTGCATGGTTGCCTTTTCCCGACCAAATTTGCGACCCTCGAGTCGGTTGCCAATCGCTTGTTAGGTGCCTTGTCTGCCGCCTCATGTAATGTCGCTCTCGGCCAAGTCGGGCACTCTCCTGCATTGAAACTGCACATTGTAGAGCCTCATGAATCTTCACCGACATTTGGGGCAACAATGCAGCCTCAAATTCGTCATGTGCCTCCCGCAGGTGTTAAAGAGAGGCTCAGAGGAGGAGGCATATCAGCAATCAACACTCGATATTCCTTCCCTTCTTTTGAATTGGGAACCCAAAGTTCCAAGACTGCCCGACCACCAACTTCCGAACGTTTAAATCAAGCGGGCAGTAAGCATCTACCTCTCTCCGGGACCACTAGTAAGGTACCAGACGCTAATTATGCAGCCCTGCAGCTCTGCCTGCTCCCATCCCGTCATCCTACACTCAGGGCTTTTTTACTTCCATCCCTTGCTCCAGCGCCTCTTCCGCACGTCATGGCGGCAGTGCATGTCAACAAGGCCCCTGCCATCCAGATCAATGACCAGCCCCTGCCCCAAAGCGCTCCAAGATCTTCGACTCGGTCGAGTCCCGCCTGTAGACTTCCCTCTCGGGAAGAGATTGCCGAATGTGTCAAGGCAGAGTTCCAGGAGTGTGGAGAGCTGGCACTTGGGGATGTTCTACGAAATGCATCAGAGAGACTGAAGCTGCACCCACCAGGCCACACCTCGGCCATAATGAGCAAGACCATCATTCCACACAATCTTCTGGAAGAAACACTCACCCAGCCCGGTGTGGAACGCATCTTGGAGCACCACTGGAAGGCCATGTCTATCGCCCCACTCAAGAATGATGGCATTGATCATTATGTTGGTGAAATCTGTGGCAACGGTCAGTCCAGAGAGATGATTGGGGCCTCTGTACGTCGCATCTTCGCGATCCTGGCATTTTGTGGCAAGGAAGGTCACATTTTCAAGTTCGTCGACAAGAAGATTGGCGATGGCGTCTTGCCCTTGACAATCGACAGGTTTGACGGTCACCAATATCTGCACTATCGAGAGAATGGCGAAAAGAGAGCTCTTCTCTTCACAGGCAACAGCGATGGCTGGGATGCCAGAGACCGCGAATGCTTTGAGACCTCGCAATGGAGAGTGCATCTGCCCTGCTTCAAGCAGGGCCCTGAAGGAACGGATGCCCTGCACCAGGATTTTGGACTAGAGACACTCATGCCTTGGACGGAGATTCGTTCACCACCACCAACGGGCTCTTCACTTCCAGCTTCTACTACCAACAACTCCTCTGACGGGCTTGGCGGAGGCTACAGCGATGTGTCCCGTGTGGCCATACATGACGGCCATCATGATTTCAAGGGTCTTGTGAAGCCCAATGTATGCTTGTTTAATTTCCGTATTAATTAATCCTTCTCTTGCACGCTACTACGTTGTTACACGATACTAGTACTCACATACAAGATAGGTTCCCGAGTCCGTTTATACTTTTGCCATCAAGAAACTTAAGACGAGAAACGAAAAAGATTTCGATAAGGAGGTTGATATGCTTCGCAAGCTTGGTGGGAAACCACACACAGTGAGGCTCTTAGCAACATTCAAGCACAACAATACATTTTGCCTTGTTTTTCCCTGGGCAGAATGTGACCTAGCAAAGTATTGGAAGAATGTTCCAGCCGCACCAGAAAAGAGTCCCGGTCTGGTCAGATGGGTCTCCGGACAGCTTTTTGGTCTTATGAAGGCACTGAGCTGGATGCACGACCCGACAGGGAGCAAGGACACGTTGGATCCTCACACGTACGAGCAATTGTATGGTCGACATGGGGACCTCAAGCCGGAGAATATTCTTTGGTTCAAAAAGGACTCCAAGGACCCAAAAGCCTACGCAACTGGCGAGCTCGTCATCTCGGACTTTGGGCTGAGTTCACTCAACCACAAGAACACGGTGACAAACATCAAGAACCATGACATTGCGCACACGCCTGCGTATGCGCCACCGGAAAGCGTTCTTGATGGTGCTGTTCTGGGAAGGGGTATTGACATCTGGGCTCTAGGATGCGTCTACCTCGAGTTTGCGACTTGGCAAGTGGGTGGAGGAGATCTAGTCAAAGACTTTCAGTTCAGGCGGCTTTCACCCCATCTTGGCGGACTCTCCAGGGATATTTATTGGGAGGTACAAGACACCGCTGATGGAAAGAACGTTGTTATCGTCAAGCCTCAAGTTGAAGAGGTGAGTCTGTCTTCCTCAACGACGTGAAAATGTTCGTATTTCATCCTTGGCTAACAACGTTTGCACAGTGGATCCAGAGCCTACGTGACAGAGATGAAACGACGTCCTTCACCCAAGAGCTCCTCGACATCATCCAGAAACATATGCTGGTCATTGAAAAAGATAAGAGAATGAAGTCCGAGGACCTGGCCAAGGCATTCCAGATACTCGACGCGAAGTGCAAGTCCAACTCGGACTACTGCATCAAGCCAGCAGCCACTGGCAAGAGGAAACTCCCTACCGTCGTTTCCGCGATGCCAATTCTCCTCGGTGCCCAGTATCGCACTTACATTCACAGGACGTCGGGGAAGCTTCCCCTGTTTACGGGGCAAACAATCAGCAACTCCAAACTATAAGAAAAAGTGGACCCAAGGTCACTGGTGGAAGCTGGAATAATTTTTTATACTTTGGTTTCCTTAGTTTCAACTTTACCTTCTGGTTTTCTTTACCTCCCCTTCGCTCTTCTTATTTTTATTAATTGGAAATTCATGTGCTTTTATATCATGCATTCCACTTCCCCTAACTTTGATCAATTTTCATTTCACGAACTTCCATTCGTGGATTTTCATTTTCGTGGATGTGTTTCTTTTTTTTCTTTACTCTCAAGATGTTGCCCAGCGGGTATATGATAGTTATGCGAATCTCTCTTCCTTGGTTGAATCTTTCTCACGTCTTAGGATTGTAGCCGGTTACTCTCTGTATCTCGATTACCCTACATGTAGGTGGGGGATTGTTTCATGTACTTTTCTTTTTCAAAGGCGATGTTGACTTTGATTTTCAATTTAATTCGATAAATCAATATCTAGGTGTTTTATTTTATATGTCAACCAGTTCATTCGATGTGCTTTTGGAAATGCACATGATACTTGTGAGTCTAAGTAGCTAGCAGCCATCCGCAAGACTTAATGGCCTTGGACTTGCACCTCAAATTGCACATAACGCAGCAGCTTTCGTCAAGGAATGACTTTCCTCCCATAATGCAACCTGAACAGCAATGCTTCCTGGTAAACCCAACTTCAATAAAATGCCGAGTCATGACTCGTCCGTCTCATCGTAGTGATTTTGTTTCACGACCAACTTGATTTTGGCGACTTCTTCCTATCAGCCCCCAAAGCGTAGTGAGTACTCTGAGTCAAAGTTTCTGCAAATTTATTTGGTAATTTGCTTGGATATTTGTTAAAACTCACAGACGAGAGAGACCTTGGGGTTGTGCATACGAAACGCCCACGTTGGTGCTAAAATCGGTTCAGCGCCTCGGAAGGCTTTGGTCGAGGGGGGGAGCCTAAAGGGAATTAAGGATATACTATGATTTGTACGTTTCCTAGTGGGAAAAGAGCAAGGAGCTCTCGTTCGAGAACTTTTTCGTCTGTATATCTCGCTCGAAACACTGTCGCCATTGTCCGGACAAAGGTGGGTTTGCTTTCAAAGCCTGTCGCGCTTTCAGAGTTTCTTTAACTTTTTTGGGCAAGGGGGGCCGGGGGGGGGGGGGGGGGGGGGGGATAAGCCACGAAAACGCCAGAAGACTTTCAAGTGGTGTGGGTGGTGGCTGGAAAACGCCCTCCATCAAAGAGGGCGCTGCTGGTGCAATTTATTCGTAAAAGTACTGACTCTGCCCCGAACATTTTGGGCGCTTCCTGCGGGTCGGTCGGAGCGAAATGGGCTATGTTGCCCTGCAGTAGCAAGTGGAGGCGAGCTGCCCTCAATTGGCGGTCTGCATGCAGGTATGAGTGAGGAAGCTTACTGGGCAACTCGGAGAATGGGCTGTGTGTTTGGGTGTTGTGTCTCCAATGGTCTCACTGACAAGGCTTTGTCCATGTCGATAAAATCAGCCTGAGATAAGAAGTAAAATCTGTTGAATTGGATGGGCACCTTCGGCGATCATACCCAAGCATGCGTATTCAACGTCTTGTAACACTCCAAATTTCCGCTCTCATGGTTGGCGCTGAGTTGCGCAATTCGGAGTTGCACTACTCTACTTCGTACATTTGGTGAGTTCCCATGACGGAAGTTGATGAGCTGCATCGCGGGGTCATCGGGAAGCTTCGCTGTACCGGGTTCCGCATCAAACTGAATGTATCAGGCCACTAGCATATGACTGGTTTGTGTGTCATGTAGGAGCGGGTATTTTTTTTTTTAAAAAAAAAAAAGAAAAAAAAAAGGAACAATAATTATGGCCCTCACTCGTTCCTGGGGTGAGCTTTTTATGTGGGTCCAGGGCCTTGCTTGCGAGCCCACTCTGGACCACGGTTTTACGTCGACCCCGGACCACGGTTTATGACTTGGATCCACAGTATCAGGAAGAGTATCATCTCTCTGCCTTCAAAGTCGCACC
Source organism: Lasiosphaeriaceae sp. G1095 (assembly GCA_027569635.1). Lineage (NCBI taxonomy): Eukaryota > Fungi > Ascomycota > Sordariomycetes > Sordariales > Lasiosphaeriaceae > Lasiosphaeriaceae sp. G1095. The sequence goes on along the minus strand of JAPDFK010000415.1, from coordinate 11,850 downwards.
CCGTCAAAGGAGTCAGCATCACTTACTCTCGTCGAACTAGTATCAAACTGAACGAATATATTCCATACTATGCAATTTGATCAGGAGAAACAAAAACCGGGAAGCAAAAGCATTGTACGGATACACGTGGAGGAAAGACGAAGGGTATATAAAACGAGGTGAAACACAAGACAAGAGTACCCGATTACAGTGGATCCTTTTTCCATCCGACGTCCCCTTCCGAAGACAAACAATAACCATAACATAACTGCCAGTGACTCCGTGGCTCCAGTTCATAAGAGCATAGAACCAGTGTGAACCGGTATTATCCAAATGTACCTATTTTCCCTTTTGGACGATCAATCCGAATAGTGATCTTCGGTATCGCTGCTTGCAACGGAACCTGTGTTGCGCCATTGACGTCGAGCCGGGAGGAGCTTTAACTGTATTGAGGGTCAGAATAACTGTCACTTGTGGCGGGGATGTATACCTATGTCTCTGTTCACTCACTTGGGATTGTTGGTTAGGATCAGATGTCCCAGACGTCCGAATGGTATACATGTTATGGCGCATGGAAATGGTGTATTTATCGGGGCCATAGAGCTTGTTGAGCTTTTGCGTCAACAGTCGCAGGTTTCTGATACGACTGGAGTGGATCTTGATCTCCATCGAGTTCGTGGACTTGGGGAGTGGACTGGTCGACTCGAAAAGATGAGGAAGATCGGAAGAAAGAACAGGCAGGTGGCAGGGGCCCCCCTCCCAGCATTATCAAGACCGAAGTGACCAGAGTGCGCTGCCTGCAAGGCTGGACTGCAAACCGATTCACATGTGCCTCAAAACTGGCCCCTCAAGAGGCACACCCCCAGCCCACCAGACCACCCTTCGGCACAGCCTTTTGTATCGAATCTTGCAATGTCCGCAAGCATCCATGGAAATCATCCACCAATCCAAGTGCGGTTCTTCTACAGCTGAATTTCCAACCAAGTAGGTTGATACCAAGCCAATTTCCAGGCTGATATTATTGTTTCATGCGTCAATTCGTCTTCATCAACAGCGCAATAACAATGGACAGATGAGGGACTTTGGAGAGGATGCGCCCAGCCACTCCGGTGCGTTGAAACTGGCCGGATTGAACAACACCCCCTGCAACGTAATGTCCTAACAACGACGATTCTGGTTTGATCTGCAGGTCACCCGCCGCACTGACTGCATGAAGGCTGCATTCAATATCGAGTGATGGAGGAACCATTGGATCTTTTCTTTTTCTGTCTCGCCGCCTTGCCGGCAAGGCGGTTCAGGCCATCTCAATTTGTAATGACCCCTCTCCATGCGATGTACATAAGGTAATTATTTACCTCTGCCAATAACTAGGCGGTTCTTGGACATTATAAAACGATGCTCATAACCTGGTGTACTACTTGAACCTTGCGAAGTACGCTGACCCGAGTATTGTTCCATCAAAAAGCGCCTGCCTCAAGGTGTCCCAATGATGGTGGTCAGAGAGAGCATTCACCCTGACCAAGGGCATAGGCCAGGCGGATTTGGTGTGAGCGAGTCGAAGTTGTGGGAGGAGAGAAAAGCAGCAGCCTTGGCTTTGAGGACCTTTCCCGATCAGTACGCAGGAGACAAGGCCCGCGCTTCGAGGCTGCAGGTGACGATCTAGCCTGTCCAACTTTTTCGGCCTCCGACACTGTCGGCCACACCATCTTCTCGTCTTGTTCGTCTTGCCACCCGCCAAGGATGACCTCTTCCACACCCTTACAGAACTGATCCTTGTAACAGGTGGCGGATTTCGTGGCGGCTGGCGTCAATATTTATGCTTGTTTGCCTTGGCTCCTGGACGCCCTCCCTCGGTTCAGCTGCGGCTCTCGCGTCCCGAAGGGATGCCTAGCAGCCTTTCAGCGCTTTCCGTCTCAGAACACCCACTTCTCGCGCCAATGCTCAGTGTCAAGGGACGGGGAAAGCTGGTGGCTTCAAATTCAAAAAGCAAGCCGGGCTTGACCTGCATCAATGTATAATACCAAACAGGTACCCCTCTGTGGCGCTAGGCGTGCTTTGCCGCTGTCTGATCTCTTTGGGGTCTCCAGTAACAACAAAGGGGTTCATAATTACCTGCCTACTTGGTTGTGTAGGCACGGAATGCTTTAAATATGAACCCGGGCCAAAAAAACTGGCGCTGGCGCTTGGGATCTTCAACTCGCACAAGAATTCGAGCCTCGCTCTCCAAAGCATAAAGACCAGTTCCGAAGAGCCAAGAAAGACGTGACTTGTATGCCGCCTTGTGGAAAATTAGTTACACTGCACTCTTGCATCCACTATCTCGGCTCTTCGGTGGGCTTCGAACCACATTGTTGTCTATCAGCTTTCAGCCCCCTTTTTTCTCTCTTCATTTTCAAGCCTGCTGCTATCAGATACACAACATAGCGCGTGGCTCGACTTGTAGCCAACCCAACGGCATGTCGGGCCCCGGATTAGAGAGTAACCACACTGTCCCCGACGATCTCAATCCGCCAGGGCTTGAGACACAAATTGGCTCCCCAGCGTTATCCACGGTACGTGTAGTGAGCTTACTTGGTACCTAGCTACTGTCCCAGGCTAAATCAAACAAATCAGGCTCCGAATCCCAGACGAAGACCGAGTACTGGCAGTACTCCCAACAACCTGTTAATTCCACAACACCGCCGACATGACAGCGCTCCTGAAGTTCTGAACCCTCAGGCCCCGCCGTCACCAACGCCAAGTTTGCGGTTTTGGAATTCTGTGGGTGATGAAGTCTCCCCCCGTGACGATGGCTCAGATGGCGGTATGTACTCATACACTGTTTCCCTCACTCTGTCTCTCGTAGTTGTGCGGTGTCTGATTTAGTGTATAATTAGGTCGCTCGGTTGGAAGAGGCAGATCAAGGTCCTTTTACACCAATAACCGAGCCTCTGAAAGTGCGCACAGCTTTGAGAGCTTGGAAACTGTCACGGACCTTGGGTTTAGCAGGGAAGGAGAAACCAATGCTAACGGGGACTCAACCCCGAGTGACGTACCGCATCTTGCTACCCGCACCAATAGCCCACAGCGTGAAGGGGCAGAAAACATTCTTCGCACAGCACCGCATCCAACACATTCTCGTCAGAGAGGGAACAGTGTAAGCTCTATTCACTCAAATGCAAGTTCAGGTACAACAACAGCATCAGACGTCATCCGCCTCGAACGCGGCATTCGCAATTCTTACAAAAGATCTATGCCATCCGAGAAGGTCTTTCTCCCAATTGACAAGCTCCAGGGGCTAGTTACCAGCAGTGCCGTTGGACGGATCCTGAAGGCAAACTTCTCAGACTGCTCAGATGCAACGATTCATGAGCTCACACAAGCCATATGTGGACAAGCCAAAGATGCATCTCGACAGAGAATATTCGCTCTCCTCACCTTGTGTCAGCGGACTGAATCTATTGGAGGGTTCATTGAAAGCGGCATTCGGGATGTCGATCTCCCACTTACTTCGAGATTTTCCCCCTCGGGACAAGGCCTTATGTTCTACTCCAAACACGACAGGGATTTGGAAAAGCCACTTACAAAATGTTTCGAAGACTGGGCCCCGAAAGAGAAGGAATGGTGGGAAAACAGGCAATTCGTCGTTTTGTCTCCCTTTTTCGATTTGAAGCCAGGCAGCATGTGTTTCCATCCTTTGGAAGCTGACATCATACTGCCCTTCACCGATTTCATCGAAGACGTTGGCGAAGGAGGCCAGGCTAGCGTTTTGAAAATCAAGATTCATCCTGCTCACCACAATTTTCCAGTTAAACAGGTACTGCATATCCCATGTCACAAGATACCTAATTTGTGCAGCTAAACCACCTCAAAGTCTGACATTGCTGATCTTTAACTTAGGGTCCCGAAAGCACACACTTTGCCGTAAAGAGGCTTTACTCTCACGATCGCGAGGACTTTTCGAAAGAAGTCGAGGTGTTGGAGAGATTCAGCGGCAAGAACGAAGGGCACCCCCATCTTATGAGACTCCTGCTGGCCTATAGCCAGGGCGGAAAATACCACATGCTCTTCCGCTGTGCAGACGGAAACCTGATGGAATTTTGGAAAAAGTATCCTTCGCCCAAGAGAACAAAAAAACGTGTCCGCTGGCTGCTCTCTCAGCTCCACGGCATCGCAGAGGGATTATACAAGATCCACGGGAAACCAACAAACGACTCGGAAGACCTATCCACATACGATGCAGACCTCAGGAATGCCGGACGACATGGTGATATCAAACCAGAGAACATTCTGTGGTTTAAAACTTACGAGGAAAGGAGGGACCATCTCATTATATCCGACTTTGGCCTGACTCGGTTCCATCACTTTTATACGCGATCTCAGAGCCACCCACACGGCTATTCGCCCACTTATCGGCCGCCAGAATGTGACTCTGGTCAACCGGTCTCGCCTCGATACGACATCTGGAGCCTGGGTTGTGTGTTCCTCGAGTTCTTAACTTGGTATCTTCTCGGGTTTGACGATGTTGACGTAACATTCACCGACGCCCGCCTTGACGAGGAAGGCGAGGAGACGCCGGGTGTGTTGAGAGAAGACAAGTTTTACTTGGTAGACCGAAAGTATGATCCCGCTACCTCGAGGCAAACATCTACTGTTAGACTGAAGCCTTCAGTTACCAGCGTAAGACATCTTCTTTCATTTGCCCCCTGACACTTCTCCCGTCCCACCTTTCTTTTCCTCAGACTTGAAGCCCATCAATACTAGATAGGTAATCATGCTAACCTGCGCATCATTGCTAAATATAAACAAACACAGTGGATCGAAAAGCTCCATCAACTTGATTATTGTCCTGGGTTTGCACACGATTTGCTCAAACTCATCCGTTCTCATCTTCTCCTGGAGGACTCACAGTCCAGGTGGGAGTGCGTCCCTGTTGTCAAGGAACTCGACAGGATCCGCAAAAGATGCGATACCGATTCATCATACTGCCTGGAGGGAATCAAAGAGCCCAAGTGGCCAGACGAGGCAGCTGATGAAGGTGTCAGCGTGCCCACTTTAGTCAAGGTAGTCGTCAAGGTATCCGATACCAAACCCCGAGGAATCATGGTACGTACCTATGAAGCTATTTGAAAAAAAAAAGTCTAGCATCCGAACACCTCTTTTTTTTTTTTTTTGTCATGAACTAGCTGTCAACAAAGCTAACCGTGAAACTTGATTTCTAATCACCAGGAAACTATATCGCCACTCTCGAAGCCATCTCCGCCAGGAACTGAAACAGCTGGGGATGGCGGTGAACAGGGAGAAAGCTCCTCATCGGGGGGGAGGCAAATACTCATCGAGCAGCCCATAAGACGTGCACTATCGCCGCAAACCTCTCCCGCGCCACCAGATGCAACTGAAACAAACGAGGATAACAGCGAACAAGGAGAAGGCTCGTTAGGGAGTGAAATGGAAATACTCCATGGTGAACAACCTCTACCATCACCACCACCACCACCACCACCACCACCACCGCCGCCGCAGCCTACGCGACACTCCCCACCGTCATCCCCACGTGGCAACCCAACTGGACCAACGCCGGCAACAACAGCAGCGACAGTTACAACTCTGGGTCGGTCGGAAACTCGACCCCTGACCAGCAGCGAAACTCGGCAACGAGACGGGAATGGGTGGGTTAAAAAGACGTGGAATAGTCTCAAGGAGAGAGCGAAACGGGTGTCGACACGGATTTGCTGATGTAAATCCAAGACTGCAATATACGGCTGCCTAGACTAGGTACCGAAGGTAGCTTGATTTTTTAATCAATAATTGGTTAATTAATTTAATTACATTCTTCAAAGTTGTTTTGACAGCCAGCCAGCCAGCCAGCTAGTCAGCAGGTAGACTAGATATAGTCGCTCGTGAATAATAATAAATAGCCCGAGGTCGTTACACCGCCTCCTTTTCGGTCTTTGATCATTACCTCACCTCACACACCTGTTTAGGGAAACCTGGATTTTATCATCAATCGCTTTGAAAGTCTTGCCCATCCCTGCAATGTCCACGGGCTTCATCTTCAACTTGGCACCAGCAGCATCAGACATGACATCCTCAGTCTTCCTCCCGCGACCAGCAACGCCAGCCAGCAGCCCCAGTATGGCAACTGGAGCCGACTGAGGGTCGTCGATAATACCGGCGATTGTCACAGCGCCATTGGCCACCTCGCCTCCGATAGAGGCAAAGCGGGCCAGCGTCGCGAAGCCAGCCAGTCCCAAGCCGAGCTTGCTGACAAAAGGCACGATCAGGAGGACCAGGCTGACGATGAACATGATAGTCTCCTTCTTCTTTTGCTCTTCGATCTGGCCTCCAAGATCCTTGATCTGGGCCATGTTGTCGACAGCCTGTGCGAGCAGCTGCACAGGGACCGCCAGCGCCAGGGCCGCGTCGTTCATGTCCTTGGCGGGGTCGTAGATGGACAGGCCGACGGAGAGGATGGACGCCAAGAACTGGTTTTTGATGTCGTTGATCTGCGGCAGGGCGCTCTCCAGCACCTTCTTTGGGTCGCCAACGGTAATCTGGTCGGTCTTTCGGGGGAAGTTCCGGAGCCATTGGTGCACCTCGACGCAGTCGCCAGGCTGGCCCTCGCACTCGGGGTACTGGTCCCAGTCCTCCCACTTGATCCAGTCGGGCTGGATCCCAAGTTCTGATGTGAGCGCTTTTTCAAAGCCCGTCTTGTCGCGGAGCGTGTATTCGATTTCCCAGCTCTCGTAGCCAGATTCCGGATCGTCCCTGATCCCGTCTGCCATGATGCTCTTGGGCACGGGGCATTTCCCCTGGTACCGGTAGCTCTCTCCGCTGTTTCTTCTGTACTTGCAGTCGAAGAAGCGGTTCCCCCCGCCAATCTTCTTCCCGTCGTCGAGTTTCCAGTTGTCCATCCAGGTGGCGATCTGTGGGTTGACAAGGCTGTGAAAAGTCATTAATAGTTAGAAGCCTGGTTTAATAGGTATTTAATTATTAGAATATAGCTAGGTAATTTATTAGACTTACTCGTTGATGAACTCAGCATAGTATCCAAACTTGCCGTCGTAGTCATTCTTCACATCGTTGAACCTGGCGATGGTCTCGTCAAGCAGTTTGGCCAAAACGTCCACAACATACAGCGAGGTGCAATACGAGGGGATGTCATCCAGGTGTATGACGATATCGTCCAGATCCCGGTACTGGGCTTCGCAGAGGGGTTCATCATGCGGCGGGACGGGTGTTTCAGGTCCCGTGTGGTTGCCGTCGCCCTCATCGCTGCCGCCGTCACCAGGCAGTCCGGGGTTGGCTGAGAATGAAAAAAGTTGGTACGTCGGCCTGTGAGACATGGGTTTGCTTGGGTAGGTAATTAGGTACTTACTGATAAGGCCATCGTCACCGCCACTTCCTCCATTGCATTCGTTGAAGTAGGTATATGCCTAGGTATTGGAGACTGGAGTTAGCAAATTCTGGCAGTGAATCAAGAGGGAATGCCTCGTATCCACAGACTCACCGTGTTGCTCACGGGAAGGACATGCATTAGATCTGCACGGCCCAAACCGTTCAGATTGGCGAAGTGCTATGATGAGAATGCTGATATCAGTATGGCGTTCGCGAAAAAAAAGAAAAAGAAAGAAAAAAAGAAGAAAAAAAAGAAGAAAAAAAAGAAGAAAAAAAAGAAGAAAAAAAAGAAGAAAAAAAAGAAGAAAAAAAAGAAGAAAAAAAAGAAGAAAAAAAAGAAGAAAAAAAAGAAGAAAAAAAAGAAGAAAAAAGTTCCCAGATCAAATCGTCTTCCAACTTACCATAGTCTCGCCACGGTCAATAGGCGAGTAGAGAACGCCACGCCCGGTCCAGGAGAAGGAACTTCCAAAACCACCATCCATATGCCCGTTGTTTTTCATGACGGTTGCGGCTCCTGTGTACTTGTTGAGCCATATCAGATCAGCCCGTCCCGAGTTTTCGACACCAGCAAATCGGATATTGGCTCGATCCCTATGCAGTTGGAGTCAGTTTCAGTGTGCAGACTGGAAAACAAAGCGGGTTTTAAATATACATTTCAAAAGAGGGAGAAAAAGAAGAAAAAAGAAAGGGAAAAAAAAGAAGGAAAAAAAAAAGACCCACCATCCTTCGGACTTTTTAACCTGGCCGACGTTTTGCATGCCCGCGTTGGTGTTGAGCCAAGCTGTGACGCGCCCGTCAGGCTCGATGCAGAGGAAATCAGCTCGTCCGTCGCCGCTAAGAAAAGTCTGTCAGTGATGCGCAAATCATACATACCTAAGATAGGTAGGTATGTGAATACCTAAGGTACCTAGTCTAGTACCTAAGGTAGGTAGCCATGCAGCAAGGAAGAGGAAGACACGACTCGGACTTACTCAATGTCAGCCAGCCTCATTCCACGGTCAAAAATGCCCACGCCCCAGCCCTGGGTGCATGTCGCGGCTCCCGTAACAACACCGACGTTTTTGAAGGTCAGCTTCTTGGTGGCCGCATCCCACCAGTTCTCGTACAGTGTCAGCGCGCCGGTGGCCTTGTTCTGGACCAGCACGTCGCATCGACCGTTGCCGTTCCAGTCAGCCAGGTGAATACCCACACGCGGGCCGGGCACGCTGAGCGAGATGCTGACGCTATGGCCCCAGTCAGGCGGCGAGTGGATGTTGGCGTACATCTCGGCCGCATGGCCGTCCGACCAGATCCAGACATAGTCGTCAGCACCGGCGCCGCGCATGTCGCAGTAAAAGTTGCCATCGGCCTTGCGCCTGGTGCCGCCGCCCCCGGTATTCCCTCACACATACATGTCGAAATACGTAGACCCCTCCTTGAAGTAGATGTAGTCGAGACGGCCTGAGCCATAGATGCGGCCGAACTTGATCTTCTCACGGATGCCCGGCGTGCCTATGCCGCCGTGGGTCTGGCCGACTTTCCTCCAGTTGGGCACGATGCCGGAACCCCAACCTCGCGAGTTGATCCAGGTCTCGACCTCGCCCTTGTCGCCAACGTAGAGGAAGTCGCCGCGGAAGTCTCCATTGATGTCACCAAAGGTAACGCCGGCCTTGTCGACACCGTTCTTACCGTTGAAGACGAGACCACGGAGTCCACTCTGAGTGCTGAAGCCTTGCCACTGGTACTGGTCGCCGCGGCCACCGTTGCGGGAGCAGACGACCGAGGCGTCCGCCCTGGTCAGACAGTAGTCTGCCCTGCCGTCGCCATCGATGTCTACGATGCGGACGTCGCTCGAGAGAAACCCATCGTGGGTGGGGACGACCGTGCCGATGCTCTCAAACCTAGGCGGGTTGCCGCCGCGGTTCAGCGAGACTACGACGGCCGATCCGGGCTTCAAACAGAAAAAGCCGTCCAGGCCGTCATTGTTGAAATCGGCAAACGCGTACAGGGGTCCCGAGCCGCAGTTCTGGCCGACATTGAAGGCCACGCTCGGGCCAAAGCTGCCGCCTCCCAGGTTCTGGCGGTAGTAGGACTCGTTCTTGCCAGCGCTGTTGTGGTAGATGCGGATCCAGTCATCGAGGGCCTCCTTCCGCTCCAAGTTGGGGGGGTTGCTGGCCACAATGTTGGCGAAGAACATGTGCCGCGGGGTGGCTTGGACGATGCTCGGTGTGTCGCTTCTCTTCTCGATACGCCCCGATGCAATCACGCCGCGCTCGATTCGGCTGTGGGCGTAGTTGCCGTCGTCGTGTCCACTGCCCTGCTGCGTCTTGATCGGGCCACGCGCTTTGCCAGCAACCTTGGAGCAAGTACTCGGCCCACTGACGGAAGTGTCATCGATGCCCGTGTTGCTGGCAGCTGGCTGAATCTTGCTCTCGAGTTTGTGGATGGCATTCCACCACACAGAGGCAAAGAGCTTGTAGCCAAAGTCGTTGGGGTGGATGCCGTCGCCAGATAGGTCGCTCATCCACATGGCGCTGTAAATGTCGGCGAGTCCGATCCGCGTGGTCGACCCGTAGGACGAGGCGAGATCCTGGTACTGCTGGCTGACGCTCGCGGCGCACGCGTCATTATCGCGGCTTCTGGCGAGCGTCGAGACAATCACTGTCACGCCCGGGACGTTGTTGAAGATGTCGTCGACCATAACCTTGAGCCGGGTACGAGCATTCCCCGGGTCAACGTTGAAATTGCAATCGTTTCTGGTTAAAAGTTAGCCTGAGGAAGGTTCAAAAAGAAAAGGAAAAAAAAAAAAAAGAAAAAAAAAAGGAGTCGAGAATGAGTCGTGGATCAACATATAAAAATCAAATGGTCTGTCCCACACTTACGTTCCCGCATTAATGAGCACCAAGTTTGGCATCATCCACCGAGATGCCTGGAATGCAGTGTGAATTTGCGTAATGACCCATCCCGGGTGGCCTTCATTATCCTGAGTGGCGAGAAGGTCCCTTGTCAATATTCTATTCAAACTTTTTTTTTTTTTTTTTTTTTCTCTTCTTCAAATCAATGAAGCAATCGAGTTGGAAGACTTGCCTTGTCTGCCATGTTTCCGTTCTGCTTGGAACCAACCATGTTGACCTTCCATCCTTTCCATCGCAGTTGGCTGCGCAGCCACTTGCGGTAGCCGTTTCCATCCGATGAGGCGACTCCTTCCGTGATAGAGGCACCAAGCGGCGTCACTCGAAGATAGAAGCTTTGAGCTGCGCGGCGGGTGATATCCGAGTTGGGATCCGTCGTGTTGGATCCGGTGTCATTCAGGTTTGGATTCGCAGTGCCCTCAATGTCAGGATACTGGCCCTTCCATGCCATGTCAACTGAGACGACATCCGAGGCGTAGCCAGTGCCATAAGGAGACACTCCGTCTGCATGTTGAGCAGCCACGCCTGATCCAAAGACTAGAATGAGGCCCGCTGTAGTGAGGAAGCAGCCAAAGCTTCGAAGGAGCCCCCCCATGGTAATGTGCAGAAAGAAATGAGTATGATGATGAGCTTGCCAGTGAGTAAGTGCCCGGGCTTCAATATGTGGTCAGGTCTGTCGAGAAAACCGAAAACTTGGGAGATTCCAAGCTTAATTAATTATTACAATAACAAGTCTTGCTTCGTCTCACCCACCATATATAAGTCTGGTCGGGCATACTTTCCGAATCTATCCTGGTCTGGCGTGAACATTTTGAAGGGGACTCGGCGAGAGGAGTCTACCTAGTGTAGATCGACTCAGGAGTCTAGGAAATTGGAATATGCTTGATGCCAAACGATCAAGTACCTATCCAGAAATACCACGTACCTTTATTGGCAAGGTACATCTCACTGATCTCAGCAACCCTAGGGTCCCAAGGTTTAACCCTCCGACTCAACTCGCCCTTGGCCTGGGGCTCGGCCGAACTCAAGTTTGCGTTGAGCTTTGAAATTCGCGAGATTTACACTTAATTAGACCTGGCTTCAGTGGCTTGCATTCGCGCTCCAGGCCTCCAACGGAACGGCAGAGATATTGAATTCGACGAAAAGGTAGTTTGAATCTATTAATAAGTTCCGGCTTGTTGGTGATGAGTGTTGTGTAGGGAGGATTAGAATTCAAAGGGGGGGGGCAAATCCTCCTTGAACCAACCTGCCGGGTCCATGCAAGGGGGTCTAATTACACACGACTTGGCTCGCACATGCCACCATCTCGAATACAGCTGAATCGTGGCCTGACAGGGGTTCATATCCAACGAATCGTCCCACATGTTTGAGGAGGCTCTTGTCTGTTTTAACTTGTCCTTTATCCGTGGCTACCTACCTACCTTAATCTGTCGACTAAACTCCTAGAGTACGTAAGTTGTTGACACTAAAGACCAACGCCGGGGGGGGGGGGGGGGGGGGGGGGGGGGGGGGGGGGGGGGGGGGGGGGGGGGGGGGGGGGGGGGGGGGGGGGGGGGGGGGGGGGGGGGGGGGGGGGGGGGGGGGGGGGGGGGGGGGGGGGGGG